>CAJQZJ010034210.1:808927-832398 GCA_907164525.1 Lophiomys imhausi | reverse complement strand
GTGTGTGTGTGTGTGTGTGTGTGTGTGTGTGTGTGTGTGTGTGTGTGTATGTTTGCTTAAGGTTCTAATGGGCAGAGGGCCAATAGAGAGTTGAGTTCCTTGCCCAGGAGGCTGGAACTAGGAGTGATACGTGACAGAGGGGACTAGGATCCAGAGCCCATCCCATTCTCTCCCTGCAGCCTGCCCCTACCTTAAGGTTGGAGAGTGCAGTGAGTTAGTGGAAAGGAGGTTTGTGGTCAGTGTGTTTCACACACAGCGTAGCAAGCAAAGGGTGGAAGGTCCCTAAGGTTTTCTGAGTTCCCTCAGAATTCTGTGGCAGAAGCTAGACCATCTGGTATGTGGTGACACTAGCACTCCAAGCCCCAGGAAGGCAAACTTACTTCTGTGTCATTGAGGTGCCTCGTGGTGCTACATGGTGAATTTACCACCTTGCCTCTTCTCATCTTCCAGGCTGAAGTATGTGCTGGAACTGTGGCTGAAGTTATCCAGTCTGTAGTGAATGGGGCAGATGGCTGTGTGTTCTGTTTTGGCCATGCCAAGCTGGGTGAGTGAAAACTTGACCTCTTGTGCTGCTTGTTGGGTTTTTCTGTCATCTCATTTGTGTCTCAATGTTGGTTCTAGAGTCCTTGGTAAAAGGAAGGGCTAAGTTCCTTCTTGGTGCCAAACTGAATGATAACAAATAACCATGCCCGACTTTGAAGCAAGTGTCAGTCCTAAGTGGACACCTATTCATGTAGGACAGCTTCAAGGCCAAGGGAACAATCGGGTAACAAGAGTGTTCCTACTTTGTTTAGGTCATAGTCAAGCCCAGAAAGTAAACAGGAAAGGTGTACATCTCCTGAAAGGGGGGGGGGGCGGATTCTGGGAAGCAGATTTAGGTGGGTGGAGCCAATGGAGGAATCTCCATTGAGATTCTCATTGAGAGTCCCACATGGGAGAAGCAAACCAAAGCTGCCAGCATCCAGCCTGTGAGGAGTCCTCCCTGGTTCAGGGTATGGGAAAACCACCAGCTGGCCCTGCAAAAGACTGGCTTAAATCCCCTCTATACTCTCTTCCCAATCCTGACCTGTGGTCATCTGTTTGCCCCCAGGCCTTGTCTGGCATACAGAATGAATTAGCAATTTAGGAAGCTCAAGAAAGTGCTTCTTGGTAGAAGAGATCATCCCAAAGGCCTTGCAGGGGGCACAGAGGCCTATCCCCTGTGACAGAGAGCCCATTACACCCTGCCCCAACTCCTTTTGTCCGTTCTTGATCACAGATCAAAGCAGGGGTCCTGATTTTAATGGAATTTGCTCACGCTATAAAAATAAAATAACACAGCATTTAACTTGAGAAAGGATATAAAGCCCAAGTGTGTGGATTTAATCTGTGGGGTGGCGATAAAAAGGACTGTAATCGTGATGAAAAGCCCTGGCCTCCTACTTCATGTAGAACAATGCAGAAAGTAGATAGCCTGTAATATTTGAGGTCCTCTGCAAGGCATCTTGTGATTTCGGCTTGTCATTTGTTTGGGCTCTCCCACTCTGTTATGGCTGTTTCATCACAAGTATAAAGAAATGTTTGCTATTTTTCTGGTCTTTTTCTTTCACTTGCCTTCTTCCCACCACCCCCCCACGCCTTCCTTCTGTGTCCTCAGCATCTGTTTTTTGAGTTTCTAAAGAGTGATCTCTAGCCACTCCAAGTGTGTTTCTTTCTTCCCCTGCTCCCACAGGGAAATCCTACACCATGATTGGAAGAGACGACTCCATGCAGAACTTGGGCATTATTCCGTGCGCTATTTCTTGGCTGTTCAAGCTTATCAATGAACGCAAAGAAAAGACTGGGGCCCGATTCTCAGTCCGGATCTCAGCCGTTGAGGTGTGGGGGAAAGAGGAGAATCTTCGAGACCTGCTGTCTGAGGTGGCCACGGGAAGCCTACAGGATGGACAGTCCCCGGGCGTGTACCTCTGTGAGGACCCCATCTGCGGCACACAGGTGACAGCTTTGGAAGCTTGACTTAGGTGGAGGTGACTCCTCTCTATTTCAGAGCATGGGGCATCTCAGCCCTGGAATCACTTACCATGTAAACTGGGAAAGGCTTATGAGTGTTTACTTTAAAGTAGACTGGAACTTTATGACCTGCAGCTGTGGGACCATCTGCTCAAGCGCCCAACCTAAATATTTGTACCTTGAATCTAATTGACAATGAGCAGGGACTACAATTGTCATAGCGTTTGGTGGCGGGGAGACATTGAATCCGATTTCTTGACACCTCTTTCAAGAAAGAAGAAAAAAGTACAATCTTTCTTTTGTTTAACAACAAACTGAAATATTTACTGCTCTGCACAAATAGCTGCCGCCTTTACTGGGGCTGTTTATGGCTCTATAAACCGTGTTTCTGGCACTGCTTTACAGCGGGATTAGCAGTGCTGTGGGAAAAACTAATAACCGACTTCTAATTAGAACCGTGATATAATTGCTAGAACTGTAGAAGCCAAGAGAAGCTCTTGCTTGCCTTTTCAGGAAATCAAGCTTGTTATGAGTCCCGTCCCTTTGCTGTTTAACATAGGGATGACTCCAGGGCTTCCCTGGTTCATATCCAGAAGGCCAATTCTGCCAGTCTCTTGCAGTAGGTTTCCTCAAGTGCCTCCTATTTTAGACAGGTGTCTCTGATAAATACCTGCCTCCCACCAGCTGGATCATTTCTGTGGGCGAGGATGCCCTGGAGATAGAGTACTGTACCCATCTCTCAAAGCCTGGCCCTGCTCAGTCTCTGATCAGGGTACCTAGATCCTTCCAGTTTCCTTCAGAGATCTCTGTAGTGTGCATCAGAGTTGCCTGGAAGACTTGTTGAAACCAATCACTGGGCTCCTCCCCAAGAGTTCCTGATTCCCATTTGAGGTACAGCTCACTGCCCTGCAGTGTGTACTTCCAACAAGTTCCCGTACGATCCAGGGAGCTGCTACTCCGAAGCATAGCATGTACGCAGCCTCAGTTGCACAGCCTCCTTGGTAGAAACAGAAGTACCCTGGCCACCGCTCCTGCTGCAGGTTTGGCAGGGCTCTCAAACATGTGTTAACTTAGGTTCATTTTTGAGTCTGCTAACAAAGGTTCTTTTAAGTAAAGGTCTGTTTAACTGAAGGCAAATAAGATGAAGAAAGTAATGCCCCTTGAAACTCTTCTTTAAAATGTCTGTAATTCTTTAGTTTAAGTCTGATAGTAAGTTCAAAAGCACACATCCGATAAAATCCCTTCAAAGTTCAAAGATTTTTAAAAATGGTCTTAGCTTGCAAATCCTGCCTACACCAAATATTGCTTCCCACAGTTTGAAATTATAGGTATGGTTAAAGTCAGAGTAGAAAATTGTCATAATTTGTACCAACCCAAAGACATGTTGCAAATCAGTTCTTTGAAAATTCAAAGCTAAATCAGGCATGCACCTGCCATGCCAGCATTCAGATCGCTAAGGAGAGGAGATGGGGAGTTTGAAGAAGAGCAAGAACTTGCCTCAACAAAACAAAACAAAAAAGTAGATTTCCTTTTCTTCTACAAAAGGTAGTGCTGGGATTCACACCCAGGGTTCTCACAAGGTTTAGACACAATGCCCACTGTGTCTTTTCTAACCACCTGTGAGTTTTCCCTGAGCATAAATTCAGGAGCTAAAGCAAAAACAGATGTGTCTTAAATACAGATGGGACCTCCGAGTACTTAGGTTGTTTCTACATGGCTTTTACACATTGTTTTGTTGCTATGTTAAAATACCCTGACATAAGCAACTTGACAGAGAATGTCTTTATTATGGCTCACAGTTGAAGGGAACAGGCCATTACTAAGGCCGCAGGAGCCTGAAGCAGCCGGTCACATCACATTCACAGCCTGGAAGCAAGATGAATGCATTCCCCCACTTATACAACCTAGGATCCAGCTGGAGAATGGTGCCACCCTCACTGGGTAGGTCTGCCCAATGCAATCACGCAGTCAAGACAACCCAACAGTCATATGCAGAGGCCCATCTCCCAAGTGACTTAAGATTCTGTCAAGTTGACAAGTATCATTAACCGTCATACATGGACTTCTTGTTCATAACAATGCTAGTAAACATAGCCCCCAAGTTAGCTTTTATTAAATAGCTGAGAAATCAGAAATGAACACTAGGCAAGTCCCTTCCTTGTCAGATGTAAAACTGTATTTCATAGCACCTATCTCCAATATAATCTCTATGGTCAAGACCTAGCCACATCAATCATGTTAGAGGATGAATGGTTCAGGATGCTGGTTTATAAGATAAGCGTGTGCTACCACCGAACACCCCCCCCGCACATACAGCCCCTTGCTAGCTGTAAAATATCTAAAACTAAGTTATGGACAATATTAATTTTCAGAAACAAAACAACTAAACTGGGTTGCCTCAGCCAGTAAAGTATTAGCTACAAAAGCATGAGGCTTACAGTTCAGATTCTCAGAACCCCAGTAAATGCTGGGTGAATGGGACAGCCTGCCTATGAGTCTAGCCTCTAGAGTAGTGGTTGTCAACCTTCCTAACACTGTGACCCTTGAATACAGTTCCACATGTTGTGATGACCTCCAACCATAAAATTATTTTTGTTGCTACTTTGTAACTGTAGTGTTGCTACTGTTATGAGTTGTAATGTAAATGTTTATTTATGTTTTCCAACAGTCTTAGGCAATTGTGAAAAGATTGGTCAACCCCCAGAGGTTGAGACCCACAGGTTGAGAACCTCTGCTCTAAAGAGAGCCAGGGGATCTGCAGATCATGCTGGCCAAGAAACTATTTATATCTGGAATTCCAGGATCAATTGAGAGACCCTGCCATAAAGAACAATCAAAGATAACTCCCAATGTCCACCTCAGGCCTCTACAGGCACATAAGTGTACTCACACACATGCAAACATGCATTACACATATGCATCCCATGCATACATGCACAGTGGAGAAAGAAAACCAGATGACTGAGCTGAGAATGGCGCATGTGTACAGGACCTGGTTTCAGAAGGACTTCTGGCCTTATAGAGTGGCCTGAGCCTCATCCCCTAAGCAAGAGGGAAGCCTGAAGCTCACTTTTCACTTTCTGTCCCCCAGCTGCAGAACCAGAGTGAGCTGCGGGCCCCTACGGCAGAAAAAGCTGCCTTCTTCCTAGACGCCGCCATTGCCTCGAGGCGAAGCAACCAACAGGACTGCGATGAGGATGACCACCGTAACTCCCACATGCTCTTCACCCTGCACATCTACCAGTACCGGATGGAGAAGAGTGGGAAGGGTGGAAGTAAGTCCGTCTTGGCCAGATCAAGCATGAACTCTTACCTAAGGCAGTGGCACCCTCCCTTAGCAGAGAGTGTGGGGCCCACTTGTAGCTCAGTGGTCTGGAATTCAAGATAATTGTAGATTCTAGGCTCGAGTTCATTTTTTTTTGAGCTGTACAGGGACAAAAGGTTAGCTTTGGCAATGATAATTTACAAATGGCATTGCTCTGGGTGTGGGAAAGAATGAATTAAAAAAGAAAAGCGCCTGTTGAACACTTTCTGTTCACAAATCCTACAGGGGTCATAACCTGTATTAGTTAGGTTCTCTAGAGAACAGAACTTACAGAATCTCCCTCTCTCCATACATACAAATATATATGTATATATATATATATATATATATATATATACATATATATTTGTGTGTATGTCTTCCTACCTCAAAGATCCAGATTAAAAGTATATCTTTCCAGTTTAAATTAAGCAGAAATCCCTCACAGATGTGCCTTCTATTTTTGGGTTTTAGTTAATTCCAGATGTGGTCAAGTTGACAACCAAGAATAGGCATGGCACTGCCAAAATCAATAGTAAGCCACTAGAGCACCTCCCAATATGCCACTCATCACTGGCTGAGTCTGCCCTATGGGCTTGGAAGTAATATCATGTTTCTGAATAGTTTATAAATCATATTTTGAAAGAACTGCCAGATGTGGGCTGTTTCCCTCAATGTTGCCTATATAAATGCAGGTGCAGTACTTGCTCTGTGACAGAGCCATACTGCCAGGCCCTAGCTCTGTTCACAGTCCCAGCCTGGCTCTTTTCTCAGAGCTAGGACTGGACTTGAAGCAATTACCCATCTTTGTCTTCCAGGCCCACCAAGTACCAACACTTAACTCAGTACCTCTGTATGGGGATCTTGATCCATATGCCAAGTGGTCTTGATTCACTAGGCTTTCTGACAAGACCTAAGCCACAGGCCTGGGCTGGTGAGGCAGGGGCTCCTGCAACTCTCAATAGCATGTTGGTGGGGATTTCCAAGCCCAAGCAACTGGCCCCCAGTTCTTGAATGATTGTCTTGAAGACAGGGGATGCCAGAAAAGCCGCAAAACCTGAGTCAGCGGGAGGGGGTGGAGGGAGGGGGTGTTAATGGAGATGTAACTTGAAGTAATAAATGATTAAAAAAACCCAAAAACCTGAGTCAGGAGAGGAATATTGAAATTGAAAGAAGAAGCCATTGACAGCCCTATTCCAAAGAAAATCTGAAATTAAAACATCTGATTATGATCCATGAAGAGGGAGGTGATGGGGTAGTGGTAAACATTCTAAATGTTAATTGGTCCTGTTTGCTGTCTGTTACATTGTCTCTGATTGGTTAAATATATGCCTAGGCCCGAGATTGGGCAAAGACAGAGAAAGGTGGGACTTCCTGAGATTAGAACAGGAAGCCTGTGCTTTTAGACAGAGGATTTATGCAATCCAGCCAGCAGCAGGAAGAAGGAGGACACACACCATGGGTTAGAAAAAAGAACCTCATTCCACATGGCCAAGAACATTGGCATATCGTGGAGAATGACAGTCCAATGGGGTCATTTTTGGGTAATAGAATTAAGAGCTAGCTTAGATGGGCCAAGATTGCTCAATTCAGGCCTAAGCTTGTTAAAATCCACATGGTGTCTATGTGTATTCATGTATAATGGTGGGTTAATGATTAACACTGCCAGACCAATTAACCATAATATAAATACTGGTAAATAATTTAATCATTTCTACAAATGGCACCCAACGTAATTTAACTATTTTTTACATATGGCGCCCCACGTTGGGTGCCACTTTAAACTGCAAATTAATTAATTATTGTAGTTATTAGTAAATATAAACTATGAGATTAGGCTGGTGGAGTAGCCAGAAGCTTGGCAGAGGAGCGGACAGTCTGTCCCGAGTGCCTTAAGTGGTTGCCTAACTTATCCTGGAGAAAAAGTCCCGGGACCAAGGGTGGCCTACACCACCTGTAACCTAAACTCTGTTAATTAATATAAGTTGTTATATTAGGCCAGTAGAATTACCAGCAGCTTGGTGGGAGCTTCACCTGGGCTTGAGGGGAGTCCGGAAGTCTGGAAGTCCAATGGCCCAGGACTGCTTGGACTGAGGGCATATAAGCCACCACAGTCTTTTCCCCAATAATTAAATACACCAAGACCCTTTAATGTTTTAACGCTTATCCCTTAGCTGTACAAACTCTCAATTAGCTATTCTAAGTTAACCCAGATCACCTAATCCCAAACCACCATGTGCCTGTGATTACCTTCCAGCATTCTCCAGACTTCTACCTCCTTCTGTGACTCCCGGCGGAAAGAGAGAGTATCTGTGTGTGCCCAGGGTTCCTGTTCTAATCTCAGGAAGTTCCTCCTTCCTGTACTCTTTCTGCCCAGCTTATTGGCCATAAACAAATTTTATTAACCAATCAAGAGAATGCCTCAGAAGGGGCGGTAACCAGATCTCAACATTGAATTCAACCTATCAGAAGCAATGATATTAGACCTTCCCTCAACAGGGAGGCACACCTAGTTTCTCCTCAGGTGTCCTTATTGCCCAAAAGATTTGCAAAGCCTTCCTGAAGACAGTGCTCTGGAGTTCCAGGAGTCCTAGAAAATCACCCCTACTTCTCATTGACTTGACCTCTCCCACCAGGCCTTAGAGTTTGATGAATTGCCTGCTTGCTTTCATTGTTGTTGTTTTGGTTTTCTGAAACAATGTCTCCCTATTTAGTCCAGCTATCCTCCAATTCACAATCCCCCTGCCTCAGCCTCCAGAGTACCGGGATTGCAGCAATGTACCCATCAGGCTTAATTTAGCTACAGTATCTTAGAGCCTTAGATTCAGGTTTATTGAGTAATTATTTGTATCCAGTAGTATTTCCCCCTTTTGTGTTTTTAGATGAGTTTTGGCAACTCCATTCAGCTGTGAAGCCAGGAGACTCCAAAGTGATTTGGGTGGCTTGGAGAGCTCGTTTTGCTCTTCACAGTCAGCTCTTTCCCCAACTCTAGTCCCTGGGAAGCACTGATCTGCTTCTGCCTGTGTTTGACCTTTACCCAGAGCAGTGGGCAAATCAATCCTGTGGCCTAGATGGGTCCCTTTGCGCCTGGCTTCTTTCATTTAGCACAGTGCACTTGAGATTTGCTTCTCTAGCTTCTGTGTCACGTGTTCACTTATCTTCCTTGTTCTTTGCTCATTTCGTGTTGACTGGCCCTAGAGACCTGCCTTCCATCCCCATCATGGGGAATGGATGAAAACAGCTCTATTTGGGGCTGGGATTCCACTAGCCAAGGCCACCTGTACAGATCTGGAAAGCAGATGGAGCTGTTCCCCAGGAACTGAGGGACCGGACCATGGCTGTCACTTGTCACTCTGAGAGCCACCGGGGAAGGGGAAGGATACTGTTAACCTAAGATCACATCTCCCTGGGCAGCCTGCAATTGTGAGGGTTTGACTGGGGAATGACAGGACGTGTTGAATCTTTTAAAGGGCAATAATTCTCAAAGGGGAGTTCACATCATGTCAAGCACTTCCGTTTAGCAAAACACTCTTGAGGCCAGAAACAGGAGTTAGTGCATGCAGTGAGAGACTCAGAGCTCGGAGTCAGACACAGAGCTGAACTGTGTGCTCCTTTCTTCCATCAGTCTTGGGAGCTGATTGTAAATCCCACCCTTGCTGCTTTTTCTGGGTAATGTCTTAGCAGGGTAGATGTGAGAGTTGGAACGCTGTTTATTTTAGTCATTTAAACAGCAGTCAATAGTCATAGTCTTCCTAGCCTGCATGGTCAGCAAAGGGAACTGCCAACAGGTCTGAGGATGACACAAGGGCTCCCAAAGGAACTGAGCAGAGCTGCCCAGAGCCCCAGTGATGTCCTTCTAAGTTGTACATCAAGCCCCCGAGCCAACAACTCTCTTTTGGCCTTCAATTTTTATTTCTTGGTCTTGTTTGCAACTTAGGATCTAAAAGCAGTGGCAAACAATGAAAATACAGAAAGATTTCATTGAAGTACTTCAAATGTAAAAATGTGAATTTCTGACTCCACAACAATTTAAAAGGACATTCTCTAAAACTGACGACTTGGGAGCTCCCAAGTTGGTCCTACCAAATCCTGAGCACTTATTAAATATTTAACATCCAACTCAGCTTTTTATTTTTAAGTTGTGCATGAAAATTGCTTTTAAATAATAAATTCAGGCAAAAGGAAAAGGCAGATGCCACCAATGGCTTCCAAATCTCTCAGGTACTGCAGTAAACTGGATGGGAGAGAGGGAGAGTCCAGACTGCTGAGGGCAAAGGGCAAACCCCTCCCACCTGCCGGGGCCTCAATCTCAAAGGCAAAGGATCGGACCCAGCCTTTGCCCAGCAGGATTTCAGTGGATTTTATGTGGCTAACCCATAATGAGAAGATTTGGAGCATTGTTTAAAATGGAAATTTTGTTTACTTATATATAAGTTATAATCCCTGTGGACTTGGCAGCCAGAACTCAATTAAGGGAAGGTTTATTAATTAGTCACCCTGCGGGGAAGCAGGAAGCAGAGCTGTTAACCAACTGGGAGAGGCTTAGTCTGATGATGGATTCAGGGGCGATGTCTGCTGCGCGAACTAAATACACTGCTCGAGTGCCTGAGTCTTAGACCCATCTTTGCATTGTGTGCACACACACACACACACATACACACACTCCTAGAACAGGTAGATGACTTAAATATTCTGGTCAAGACAGAAAATAACATTCTTTGTTGATGTATAGCTGTTTTGTAGATAACGTCAGGTTGGGCTTAAAATAGCTCCGAGTTTCCAGGGGCTTGGGACTATTAGAAGAGCTGGTTCTCCCCATTCATAAGTCCTCAAGGTTCAGTCTGTGAGGGCATGCAGGCTCCGTGTGAACCTCCCTACTGTGCCCAGCAGCAAAGCCTTGAACAGGAAGAACAAGCACTGGGAATAGGCCCCCATGAGCAGGCGTTCCTCCTCACAATGAATACTGTGCCACTTCAGGGTGGTGAGCCAGTGAAGCCAGCTTCCTTGTCCTCTTCGTAAGCATGGGCTTTTGAAGTATCTGTTTATGAGCTGGTGAGATGGCTCAGCAGGTAAAAAGTGCTTACCACACAAACCTGATACCCTGAGTCCCATCCCCAGAAATCATAGTGGAAGGGAGAAATGATTGCACACATCCCATAGCATGCATATGCCTGTATTCATAATACACATCATACATACACATAATAATAATAATAATAAATAATAGAGAATTTCAAAGCATCTCTTTGATGAACAAGCTTGCAGACACCCACTGTCCACTGCCAACTGACACTGGGCCTCTGATAAGTTCATTCACCTTGCTTCCTCCCTGAGAACCATCATGGTCTAGGCTGTCCACATATACACAGATGCATAAACATGCACTTGGGCGATAACCCTGCCTGCACACATCTGGTTACAAGTCTAATCAGACAGTTTCCTTCATCTTGGCTTTCTGGTGGCACTGAACACTCTCTTTAAAAAGGCTGTGGAATGACCTAAATCAGCCACGTCCTACCCGGGGCTGTATAGCTCACAAGGCTGGAAGGATCCCTCATCTGCCCAGCAGATATGCTTCTAACGGCGGTGAACCTCCCTACTGTCCCCAGCAGCAAAGCCTTGAACAGGAAGAACAAGCATGTAGGACTCTCAAACCAGAGTCAATGATGATGTGACACTACCTACTCTCTGCTTGTATGTTTACTCTCTCCCTCCACTAATGTCAGAGCTGCCTTACCTCAGGATGGAGGGAAGGGAAACAGCAACAGTGAAGGGTCCTGAGCTTACTTCCTCCATAAGAGCCTTCCTCTTCCTTACGACTTCCCAGACTCTCCCTTCTACATAATATTCTTCTCCTTAGAACCCCATTAGCAGCTTTTGTCCTACTCTGCCTTACATTTTTGTCCCCATGCTTGTTGGGCTGAACTAGGCCATGTACCTCCTGAGAACAGGGGACTCTGGTACTCATCTTGGATCTCCATGGTGCTGGTCCTATGCCTGTGTATTATATTCATTGGAATGTGTGCTGTGTTTTAACCCTGGCTTCCTCTGCCATATAGTACAGCTAGTTTTGCAAAGCAAGACCATCTCATTTGGATCTTGAATTATCTAGGGCGTTAGTAACGCATACCTCCAGGTATGTATGTAAGGGCTATTTCAGAGATGATAGACCCTGAGGGCTCTGAGCTAATGAGTGGTTTAATGCCTTGATTGAGTCAAAATGTAAGTAGACTATTCAGAGGTGGTGGACAGCCAACTGGGGCCTCAATGGGAGAAGCAGGTTGCTAGGGATCATAGCTTTCAAGGATAGATCTTGGCCCTCGCCTCTGCCTGTTTCTTTATGCTTCCCGGCTGCTATGAAGTGAGCACCACAGTTTCTCACCACCATGAGTTGAACCTTGCCTCATGTTGGGGTCAGGTGACCATGAACTGACACCTGAGCCAAAATTCATTCTTCTACCTTTTGATCATCTGTCTCAAATGTCTAACCCAGCATGCAAGCCACCTTTGTGCACGCAGATGTTTCGGGCACACTACCCTACCAGAAGTTGGTCAGTACCCAGAAAAGGTCCACTAAAGAGGGAAATCATATCAGAGGGTGCGTTCATGTAACAAATGTGTATTTATTTATCCATCTTAGGGCCACACAGCGTGGATTTCCCTTAGAGATGAGTTTTCAGCCTAAGGTTCTAACTTTCATGATTTTAATCGCTTTTACTTTAATTTCTTCAAAGTGATTCAAGAACTTAAAAGACCCACTTGCTACCAACGTGATACAGCCTTTCTCTGGCTTTTCATTTTTTTCAACTCTAATTTCTCATGTACATCTAACTTAACTTGAATCTTTTCTTTAAAATATCTTCCCAAAACATTAAATTTAATTTATATATATAAATATCCAAACTTCTTACAAAATGCTATTTGGTTGGTTTCTGTATTTTTTTAGTTACATAATAAATGCAAGTGTCATAGATTGCTGATCTACTGGTAGGTAGACAGCACATCTTTTTGGAACAAAGGTGCTTAAACAAAGCAGCCACAATGCATTTGGCGTGCTGTGGTTGTGTCTTACGGAGGCGACTGAGTGTGAGACTAACTCAGTCAGGTGGGAAGACACTGGTTCCTAGACTCTGCAGCACAAGAGAATTGTCTGGAGAACATTTTAAGTGACTCCCAGTGCCTGCGCTGTGCTCCAGCACAATTAAATGAGAAGACCTGGGAGTGGGAGGCAGGCAGCGGAAGCGCTCTGCAGGCCCCATGTGATTCCAGAGTGCTGCCGAATTGGAGGCCGCATTGATGCAAGCCTAGTAAAAGGCTATGCATGTGTCAGCGTTCGCTTTGGGTTTTCAATGAAATCATGGATGATTTTTGTTCAGCATGAGTGGACCTCAAGTTTTTTTCATCTATAACATCAGTCCAATTTATGCATAATGTAGGCACTGAGTAATATTAGGAGAATTTAGTATTTCCCAGGACTTAGCAGGTACTCAATGCAGTATAATTCAGCCCTGTGGGGACAATAAGATATGTGGGTAGATTGGTTTGGTCCAACTCTAGACTTAAAATATAAATACAAAGAATTTTGGGCTGAGGGTGTAGATGAGTTGGAGGAGTGCTTGCCTGGCATGCAGTAGGCCCAAAGTTTGATTCCCAGCACTGCATAAACTGGATGTGCTGACATGGGCCTGTTCCCCCAGCACACAGGAGGTGGAGACAGAGACAACAAATGTTCAGAATTTTCCTCAGCAATGTAGCAAGTTCAAGACCAGCCTGGGATACATAAGACCCTCTCAAAAAAGAGAGAGAGAAAAAAAAACCTCAAGACAAATTGAACTACATTACTTTGACTCTTATGTCCTTGATCTCAGAAATGTGACTAGTAGATTGTTGGAACCAAGATCCAGGAGGAGATGAAGGAGATGGAGTCATGAACTGGGAAACAGACTCCTGAGATCAGCATCTGGGTGCAGTTCTATTGTATTGCACAGCAGCAAGTGTTTTTTTTTTACAGCCTTTAGACCAATGGGTTGTTGACACGAGCTCAGGGGTAGCCATACTGGCAGTATAGGGAGGTGCCAGGCCACCAGCTCCTGAGAAGACTTCCATTGGAGACAGGGAAGCAGCTACTGCCCTATTCCAGGCCCATTCCGAGGTTCTACTAGTTTGCTAGGGCCTTCTATCTTGAGTCACATGGCATGCCAGTGGACATGGGCACTCATCCTATTAGAGCAGTATGGAAGTCACCCTCACTGTCCACTAGGCCCAATGCAGGGGTGTCAGCACCTACAGTAGATGAGGAGCTTGCCTCTTACCTGTAGTGATTATCTCCACTTTGGCTCATTCATTACAGAATTACTTTCTCCCTAGCCACTTGTGATGTAAGTTCTTGATGTTATCAAACATCCTATGCCCACTTACTTCCCACTCTTCTAGATTAAGCACCATTTGTGATAGTCAGATTCTCTGACCACCCAAACGCCAGTGTGTAGAGGGCAGAGAGCACCTTTTTCCATTGTGTGAGGGTGCCTCTCATTCTGAGTCATGCTGGTAATTACAGGTATTTTATAAAACTCTTCAACCCAACCTAAGCCACCTTTTGTTCTCTGTGTTCTATTTTACTATGTGAACATTATACATTTTATTCCATTACATCAAATGGATTATTAAGTCTGGAAGTCCAAATTGGTCTCTGTCTTTGCCCTTTCATTTGAGGTGTGTGAGGGGCACCTAAGCCTTTCCTGCCTGTATAATTGGGCTGCAAAAGAGATGATATTTTGTTTAAAAATAACTGTTTCCCTAGCCCATTGCTATGAGCCAATCTTGCATGGTCTGAAACAGGATAGAAGAGAAATAATATGGCCTCCCTTTTAAGGGATTGCCCCAGGGACAGTTGAAAAAGAGCAAAATGCACTTCATTCGTGTCTAAAGGGTGGGACGGGGCTGGAGAAGCTGAAGGGCTGCCAAGCCACAATACTATGATTCCTGGAATATTCACCACCAACAGCAGGCATGGGAATTGAGGGTTCCCAGATGATTCCCCCAAGTCCTTATCCAACAGCAAATCTATACCTCACCCTCAGAAATGGTCTTTGAGTTCTTCCTACAGGGGGTCAGGTACCCAGGAGTGTATACCCAGGTGCCACCTGAATGTTGGGACAGGTGTGGGGAGTATATGCATGTGTGTGAACATACCCGTGCACCTGCATGGATGGACAAGCCAAAGGCACATGTCTCATGTCTTCCTCTATTGCTTTCTGCCCTGCGCCCTTGAAACAGGGTTTCTCTCACTGAACCTGAAGCTCACTGTTTCAGTTTGTCTGACTGGTCAAAGAGCTTCTGGATTCTACCTGTCTCTACCCTCCACACCCTGACCCCCATCCTGCCGTGCTGGGCTTACAGGCTCTCATAGCTGTGACTGGCCTCTTATGAGACTGCTGAGGATTCAAACTCAGGTCTTCATGTTTGCATGGCAAGTGTTCTTACCCACTGGGCTACCTTCCCAGCCCTATATGGAGAAAAAAATATATCTATTTCCCTTTTGTCTTGTAATGGTACTTTTTCTGGATGTTGACTGCTCATCTGACATTTTTTATCTTTTAAAAATGTGGCCGTACTATCTTCTTACTTAATTCTGAGGAGAAACTGACCATCATATTTACCTTTGTTCCTTTGTTTGGAATATGTTTTTGCTCTTTGGGATGTTTTTCTCTTCTTCAATGACTCTGAGACATTGGGTTTGTTCATTTTTCTTGCTCCTGGGGCTTGCTGGACTATTTAGATTTGTGGGTTGATAGTTTTCATCATTTGAGAAAAGTTTATTCAAATACTGCATCTGTATCATATGCTGGAAATCCAACCATGTGTATTTTAGACACCTGAGGTTGTTCTGTAGCCCTTTTAATTTCCTCCCTCTCTCCTCTCTCTCCTTCCCATCTCTCCCTCTCACTCTTTACTTTTTTGTTTACTTTTATATTTTTCTATATTTTATTTTTAAGGTTTATGTTTATATAAATATATCAAATTTACTAATCTTTCCCTTTGCTAACATGCAACCTGCCATAAACTCTCAGGTGTAATTCCACCTTTGTTTTTAATCTCTTAGAAGTTATTGTATACACTTTTATTTTAATTGAGACAGATCTTGTTATACAGCCCAGGATGACCATGTCTCTACTTAAGCATTTGAACATTTACACAGAGTGGCAGGAACCCTTTTTTATCGCCTTCTCTGTGGAATCTAATAGCTATGCTTTTCTGGGTTTATTTCAAATACTTCTCATTGTGAGTATCATCTAACTGCCTCTTTTCATGCTCATTTATCTTTTCACGTGAACTTTTAGATTTTCCGATCTGACTGTTGGGAGCAGACACCTCTGGCCTTGCATGGGTAATTTCCTCATGAGCACCTGCTGACCAGCACTCAGTTGAATCTTCCAGAGACTGAATTCCCAAGTTCTTTCCTTTCTAGTATTCTGTCCTACACATGACTGCTCCCTTGGCTTCCATAGACCTCGGATTTTGTCTCTTTTGAGCTCAGCAGCTCCACCAGGTTCTACCTGAGTTCTTTGCCCTGAGCTGGGAGCTCTCAGTACAGTGAACGGGGACATCAGGAGTTTGCCTTATTTGTCTCATGTGCCTCAAGAATCACTGTCCTCTGTCTAATGTCTAGTGTCTTTAAAAAAAAAAAACCAAAACCAGCTGTTTTATACATTCTGTTTATTTTGGTTGTTTTGGATACAAGACTCAGCCACTTCATTGTAGCCAGAATTCATGGGTGAAATTCTTAACTTTTATAAACTTTAATTTTCTCATCTACAAGACGAGGATGCTAGTGTTTGGATGATTTTGTGTGGGGGTTGAATGAGATGGATGTTTGTGCACCTGGAAATTGTCAGACACTCACCAAATAGCTGGATCTTCCCTGCTTGTGCACCTGGATGTCCCTTCTTCCTGGAGTTACCAACCTGATTCCTGGATGAGCTTTAAGTTGGCAGCCTGACAGTGACAACCAAGAATAGATAATCACTTGTGAACTGTTCGGTTTCACCTTGTTAAGTTTCAGGACGCTGTTATCCAGGGAACAGTCAGCTAAGTCCCTTACCCTCCTTAACGAATCATTTGATCTACAGGAATTCTTCTTTTATTTGTAAAATAAATGACAGTAGGTCTTAGAAAGTTTGTGGTATGTGGAGGACAATTTGAAACATCAGCTTGACTTGTTTGTGTCACTAAATGTTTATCTTTTCCTTTCCCCAAGACTCCCAAAGAGCTACATGAAGAAGAGAAAATGCATTGCTCAGAACTCACTCGTTCTCTCCTTTTTTCTCTTGTGTTGTCCCCTGTGCCAGTGTCTGGAGGTCGCAGCCGCCTACATCTCATTGATCTTGGCAGTTGTGTGAAAGCTCTCAGCAAAAACCGTGAAGGAGGCTCGGGGCTGTGCCTCTCACTGTCTGCTCTGGGCAACGTCATCCTGGCTCTGGTCAATGGGAGCAAACACATCCCATACAAGTAAGTGGGTCTCCTACTAAACAGCAAGATGGTGTGAGCATAGTGTTAGAGTCGGGAGTGAGTCTCTGTCCAGGAGGGCTTCTCTGGGAGAGGGGCAACCAAGGGTCAGCCTGGACTGGGTTATGAGTTCAGAGCCATGGGTGCGGGTTAATGTTTCTCATCCCATGGAAAAGTTTACTCCAAATACAGGCTCATTCCCTTTTTACCATTACTGTTCCAGGAAGATAGAGTCAGAGTTTCTGCCATTTCTAGTACAACCCTAAGCATGACATGTCACCTGTGTACATAAATGACCCAGCCTGAGATTCAGGGCAAAATCCTTGCTTTCTTCTTTCCTCTGGTCCAAGTTGATAACAGAACCCCCTCCCCAGATACCATTCCCCGCCAGGAGGATCATTCTGGGCTGCCCTCATGGGGCTTATCTGGTAGTTATAAAACTGTTTGTGTCCATTCTAGAAATTTGAAATCCCAGCCACATAAACCCCAAAGTGGCATTCCCGGTCCCTGTAAGGACCGTTTGCTATGAGAGAACAATTTCAAGGTGAGGGTTAATCAAGTTTCATTTTCTATGATTTTCTGTAGAGAAATAACCCAGAATGTTGGGGGCTTGGCAAACAGAAAGGTCATTGTGTGGTAGAACTATTGAGGCTGAAGATCTTCCAAAGACAAAAAGAGCTACAGAACCTGGTTGACCTCCAGAAAATGAGAATCATGTCTTTGAACGTGATAATTTTTGGGCCACCATGCAGATACAGTTCAAAATGCTACCTTTCTATGAGGCTAGGTAGTAGATCACTCCTGTTTTATTCCTAAAGAGTGGCCTGCCTTTATGATTTTAATAAATACTTGTCTATTCCAATTGCCAAATTGATGGTGGGATGGTTGGATAAATATAAGCATGTGAATTTTTTTTTTTTTTTTGAGTAGATAAAGTAACTTCTTTCTGGTTGCAGTGTGGTTTCTCTGTAAACAAATAGGGAAACACTGTGAGTTGTTTTTTATTACTAGCTCAAGGTTTCTTGTTAGATTAAACTTATTTTTAACATCAGCTACTCCTAATAATGGCCAGCCATCTGCCCTCTTAGGAAAGCTGACAGACTGTAATAGAATGTCACCAGCCCCTCCAGACATCTTTCTGCTTGATTCCAGGAGTCTTTTCCTAGCATATCGACCACACAGGTGATGAACAAAATGTTTATATTGTATGTAAACACGGACTTAACATAAATGTTGTGTCTGCATGAGACCATGTCAACGAGTGATCCTAATAGCCATTAGCTGTGGACACAAACTTCCATCAGTGACCCTGGTCCTGCCTAGCAAATCACCAAGAGCTTGCTGGGCAGCCCACTGCTCAGTGTCAGGAAGCATCATGGCCTCTCCAGCCATCTAATGACCAGGGCATTTGTCCTGAAATCCTTTGGTTCATAATGTCTGTCACTGTGCCTAAGCTTTGCAAGACTTTTGCTCTGACATTTTCTTGGATTCTCAGCCACAGCATAGACTTGTCATTTGTTGTCCATGAATCACACTTGCAAACTGATTGATTAATGGACTAGAAACCATTCTCTTTCAGAACACAGGAAGTTAAGACAAAGATTTACTCAAAATTCCCAGGCAGTTAGTGACAATATCAAACCATATGGCTTTTCCCAATTTGGGAGACCTTGGTCATTGAGGCCACGTGGCTGGCTGGTTCCCTGCTCTCATCAAGCTCTGCCTGATACTTGGCCTGCATCTACACAGCAGGGCATTCAGCCCAGCGGGATGGTCCACATTCCCATTAGACCACAGCCCTCTAGAACCACACTGTGCCACATTATGTTAGCAGCCTAAAACTTTCTGGACATCAAGCCTTAGCTTTGCTTTGGCTTCCCAGGCAAGGGTATGTTTCTTGGCTGAATGGTTTCCTACTGTTCTATTCCCTTTCAGGGGAAAAATAATCCCAGAAAAATCAAACTTCATATTCTCCATCTCCCCAAAACACAGGACTCACTCACTGCACCTCATCTGTTTCCCTAGACAACTGCTCAGAAACAGCATTACTCGCATGGGCTTCTGGGAAATTAACTGAAATGCGCACAGAGGGGGTGCAGCCTGTCTCCATTGCTCTTCGTCATTGTACCAGACCATTCATCATGTGAGCAAGCCAGAAAGTGAGCTGGGATTCATTACCCATCCCGGATGCTCCCATGGGCACCCTCGCTGTGCCCTGAATGGCTCTGACTCTGCAGATGACAGGCACAGGCACAGAGTGAACTCTGCATGTCAGCCATTACATAGCATTGGCTGCCTGGCCAATCCCAGTGCCATTCACTGATCAGTCCTCAATGGTGACACCATTCAGAAAAGCATACGGGGGTGGGGGGGTGCAGGGAGGTCAGCAAGGGCACCAGGCTCCTAGTAAGCGCCTCAATGACAGGAAGCACAAATTGCTCTTTTCTGTCTTCAGGGAGTCTCACACCCAGGGAAATCCATCCTTGTTCTGAGGTTTCTGACAGCACAGTTGCAAATTTCCTTCCAAGCTCATTCATTATAGTTAATTGCTATTCTTCACCACTTCCTGTCCAGCGAGGTGCTAGGAATCTCCACAACTGGCGGAATTCTCATGCCACAAAACAGTGTTCTTGGTATTCACGTTTGGAGTTGGTCCTTGAGGTCACCACAAGGACCTGTCAGGGTGAACTTGGCGTCACCTAAAATGCTCTGATAACCCAGCCCTTCCCAGGATCACAGACTTTCTAGAGACTCAGAAATTCTAGCCACAACTAAGTTCCCTACAAGGGAGCCTAATGTTGTTGTCTTGTGATGGGTACAAGCCCCGAGAAAGCATGTCCTTCACACAGTGATCCCTCAAGCCCTGAAGCCTGTAACTTCATTTATAATTGTCACTACATTTGGAGAAACCATGTCTTTAATGAGCCACATGATCCAATGCAAGCAAGCAAGGGCTCGTTACAGACCTCGCAGAAGCCAAACCAGCATACTTGTGTTTTTGCAAAATGATGATGAAGCCTTTTATTGAGAACTGGCCATTAAAGAGACAAGAGACTTGTTTGTTTGTTTGTTTTTGGTTTTTTTTTTTTTTTTTACAAATCTATGATTCTCCTTGATGAATTGGCAGCTGGGACTGGATATATGTGAAGGGCAGGACTGCTTGTTGATTGGATGATGAGAAGGGAGCTGGGTGTTGGGGAGGTCTCTTGTGCGGACCTCTAGGGTCACTGGGGCTCCTCACTGGTCTAATCTCCACACTGGGAGAGTTATATTCTGCATGGGAAGTTTGGGAGCTTGTAACTTGACACATTAAGGTCTTTGTCCTGCTGAGCTGGCCCCTTCTGCATAGGTCCGTTCTTGAAAAGCTGCTTCCAAACTGTCCTGGAGTGAGTTCTGGAGGCTTTTCTCGAAAACCATCTTAATCCCTTTGCTACTTAAGGAATTTAGTGCCAAAGCCTCACATCTATCTGCTCATTTTCCAGCAGGGTGTTTGCACTCTGCTTCTAAGCCACAGATATTTATTTGCACATGTCTGGACGCCCATTTAATAAGGTCATGAAAAATTATCCTGTGACCCTCCCATGGTGCGTCTACTTCTGATGATCTCTGGCAACTGTGACGTAAGCCCTGCTTAAGCTCCTCTACTGTGGGTTTGTTCTGTTCTCTGGTCTGAGACCCCCCTCAGTTATTCATGTAGTCCCGAGCAAATGCTGGGGGCGCAGGCCGCTCTGCTCACTCACTCCACTTCCCTCTGTGGTTGACTGGCTCCACCAAGCTTCAAATGTGCCGAGGCCCATGTCTTGTCAAACATCAGGCTAACAGCAACCACTCCAGGCAGCATCCACTTCCGGGAGTCTCCGGCTCACCAAAGTGCCAGAACGTCCTCGCGCAGCAGCGTGTAATGGGAACGCTTGCCCTCCTCAGGTTCAAGTGGGGTAAGGAGCCAGCAGCATTTTAAGGATATCGCAGCACCTGAACACAGCAATCCACTCCAACCAGCAGGCAGCACTGAAAACAGATCCAAGTCCCGAGGCTTGTGGGGAGGAGGGATGGCGTTCCATACACAGAGACAGCTTTTCCTAGAATGTTGCCACTTCTCCTCATTTGAGAGGCAGTGGGGTGCAGACTCCTGCAGACAACAGGTGCAGTTTGGGCCTTGCTGGTGGGGGCGGGGGGCACCGCTGCAGTGTACAGGCACTCTGTCGCCTGGCTTTAAAAATCTCATCACTCATCCTCCTGGGTAGATCTGGGGTTTCTCCTCTTTCTGGGAACTGGGAACTCACTCCCTGGAGAGGTTTGGGAGACTGGAAGAGGGGTGGGAAGCTGGGGAGAGTGTATGACCTGTTGTTAGCCATGGCATTCTGTTCCTCTGGGGTCATAGGGTCCTAGTCCTCTGGCTTTGGATGTAGATTACTTACAGGTACCATAAAATTAAATAGATATTTGTCAGAGTAAAAAGTGCAGAAGACCGTCTGCTGTAAGATTGACTCAGGATAGCATGAAATTGGGGGGAAGCTCTGTGTGAGGATCTTTGTTTATGAGAGAAACACACATGTGCAGATTTAACCTCCTCTAAATGCACATTAATGCTGGATCATCTCCCCCTGATTTACGGGGAGAACATCAATTTAGGACTATTTGCACAAACTCCGGATACCAGTTTATAGCATTCCCTGTTTAGAAATGAAATAACCAAAGTCGCAGGTTGCCAGGCAACTGTGGCAGTGATAATTCATGGTATTGCTGCTTTAAAAACACTCATTTTTATACATTTTAATGACTGTTAGGAAGCAAGGGGAGTGAGCTCAAAGCATCTCTGGGACACAGAAAGAAGTTCGTTTTTTTTTTTTTTTTTTTTTTATGAGATTGTACAGCATCCCACTCTCCTTTATTCTTCCCTCCTTGCCTCTTCCCTGGCTGGCGGTATTTTCGTAGTTCATTACAGAATTTACAGAGATAGTTATTATTTTTTTTAACAGCCCAGGCAGCAAATTGTCTGTTGATTAACTCCCTGGCTTGGTATGTGCAAGTCATTAGGGGAGAATCGACATACTGTGGGCCTCTCTTGGGCTGCAGCCTGGGTTCAGACATCAGTTGCTATGTTCCGGGTTTGATCTGCCCTTTCTGTTCTGGAGAACTTCTCCTCTGAACAAGAAGCAGAGCGTTGGACCCTCAGTGTGGCCAGACCATCGCCGTGAAGTGAAGCCATCACCGCTGACCTTTTTCTCTGCCCACTGCCACTAGCCGCTGTTAGATAATGAAGCATAAAGGCTTGAGGACTGGATGGAAGCCAGGAGACTTCTCCATTTCCCTTTAGGCTCCGACTTTAATCTTCCCCTAGCTTAAATTCTGAGGTTACCAATGGAAGTCTCTTCCTTCTGGATTCTAAGTCAGCTGGCAATAAGATTCAAGAGTGGACTAGGAATTGAAACTCCATATCCCCTCAATTCCACCAGAGTAGAAGGGGCTCTCCCTGCCCCTCCACAGAGGCCCCAGGACTCATACTCAGGTCAGCAGCACTGGGTCCCTTATCCAGATCTGGTACTCCAGAGAGCAAGACAGGGTGCAACCTGGGGAAGAAGGAGGCAGACCAACCCAGCTGAGCTGCTCATTCCTGATTTCACATTTGCCATCCCAACAGTCAGACTCTCTCCCCCATGAACAGACAGGGAGAAACAAGAGTAGGATTTCCCCCCTCTCAACCTTTCAAAAGGAATAGAAGGTAATTTATGAACTGCCAGATCAGAGGAAGAAGGAAAAAATTGTTTCCAATACTTATTTTCTGGCCTTTCAGCTACATGGCAGGCAGTTAGTACAGCATACAAATTGACTCTCCGTAAGGGATGTTTCTCAATGAGAATGTAGTGATACCTCTTACTATGCCACTGAGACCATTCTAAATGTTTTATGGGTACCTACTTATGACAGTGACTCATAACCTTCAATCTTATGGCCAAGATTGGGGAACTGAGGTACAGGGAGGTTGAGTCACACAGCTGTTAGGTAACACAGTGTGTCAGTCTCTCAGTGTGTCACTGTTGCCTGATACGGTGCCTGGAAGATTGTTGATGTCCAATGAACAACTTGTCAATAGATATGAAATGTCCACAGACCATGTGTCCATGAAGCCTGATTATAGAGGTTTGTAAGTGAGAGTTTAGACTGGGAAGGGTTCAGAGAGTCCAGTATGTACATCCAGGTGGCTTCTTTTACTGCATCTGTTTCTATGATGGCTAAGCTGAGACTGGTGGTTAGGCGCCAGTGATGAAGTGGGACATGAAATAAAGAAGAAAAAGGAAAGGAAGTCTCTTATTCCAGACCCAAGTCACAAACCAGGGCTCAATCAAATGTCATGTGACAATGTTAATAGCAGAGCCTAGTATTGCAGGCCTGTAATCCCAGCTACTCTGGAGGTAAAGGTAGGGGGATTGTAAGTTCAAGGCCAGCCTGGGCAACTTAGTGTGAAACTCTGTCTCATAATAAAAAGTAAAAATGGCAGAGGGGGTCAATACAGCTCAGTATCTCAGTGGTAAAGTACTTGATCAGCATGTGTAGGCCAAGTTCAGCCCCCAGTAACAATAACAGTAACAACAACAGCATGCGCGCGCACGCGCGCACGCGCACACACACACACACACACACACACACACACACACACACACACACACACACA
>CAJQZJ010034210.1:755265-808917 GCA_907164525.1 Lophiomys imhausi | reverse complement strand
ACACACACACACACACACACACACACACACACACACACACACACACAACCTATGCTTAGTAAGATGCCCTTAATCTAGACCTTGTGTGCAGGGAAATCAGGGCTCTGATGGCCTTCAGTGGCACTCAGTGGCCTGAAGTGCCCCCACTCGGCACTAGCCATGGAGGAACTTAACCAGCCTCAGCCATTTTCACCCCGTCTCAAGAGTCTGCAAAGCCATTTCACATTCTCAATAAAGCTGCCTAACCCCATGGTACCTTCTCCACACAGCCCTCCTACTTTGCCTGGAGGCTCCCTCAAGAAACATGGGTCTATTTCCCACAGTGGAGAGCTGCTCCCAGTTGAGAGGCAGGACCACAATTGTGGGTTCCCTTCTGTGGGATGGCAATATCTCTGAGGCATTCCTAAGAGAACAGGTTCCCAG
Organism: Lophiomys imhausi; assembly: GCA_907164525.1. Classification (NCBI taxonomy): domain Eukaryota; kingdom Metazoa; phylum Chordata; class Mammalia; order Rodentia; family Muridae; genus Lophiomys; species Lophiomys imhausi. Next base: position 808,494 of record CAJQZJ010034210.1, on the reverse strand, counting down.
GCCCCTATCAGTAGGAGAGGTTATCATCTTTTGGGTCCTGAAGTTTGGCTGCATACCAGTAATGAGGGAATAAAGTGGAAGCTGCTAATGATGCCAGGGGTTCGCTGTGCCTGCAGTAACGAGTTTCCTCAAGCATCTGACTGAGAGGAGAAGCATTTGTAACTTCCCCCAGATCAGACAATCAGTCTCACAACTGGAATTTGTAGTTTCTCTCAGCCTGATCTCTCAAAGAAGTGTGGTGGAGTGGGACAGCTGTGGTTCCCAAATGAGAGGACGCCACCTGGGCTGGCAGAGCCACACTCAGGTGAGGCCAGGGAACATGGTGCCAATATCACCACTGGAACTCAGGGACCATTTCTGTCCCCATTTTCCACCTTGAAATCAGGATTTCATTCTTGTCCCCCACTTCTGGAACAAAATTAGGTCTCCATGGATAAAATGTCTGGGAGACCCTTTGAGAACATATGTTTCAAAGGTGAAAAGGCTGCTGTGTAAGTAAGCATATTCTAAAGTTTTATAATCCAGGTTCAGCTGGTACCATCATAGCATTTTATTCACTCTAGCTTGTAAAGCAGCTGTTTCTCTTGCCCAAATGGATTATAAGTTCCTTTCATTACATTGGAGCCTTCAGCCCACATGCCCAGCACACAGGGAGGCTGCCTGACACAGATCTAAGAGAGCCCAACTCTAAACTCACTGCACAAGACACAAGTGAGAGATTAAAGAAACTAGGGGCTCACTGAGGTTGAGTGGGAGCAGTGCTCAGAAGCTGCTGCAGAACCCCCAGTTACATCTGTTAATGTAGAAAATGAGTAATTAAATTACATTGGGTGCCATTTGTAGAAAAATGACTAATTAAATTCTTTACCAATACTTAAATTATCTTTAATTGGTCAGCAGTTGTTAATCCTTAACCCACCATTATCTATGAGCACACAGAGGCCTGATGGATTTTAACAAGCCTTGGCCTGGATTGTGTAATCTTAGCCCGTCTAAGCTAGCTCATAATTCTATTCTCCAAATATGACCCCATATATACATACATTCCCCTGGGCTGTTATTCCCCATGCTATGCAGATGTTCCAGGCCACATGCAATGATATTCTTTTCTCTATCCCATGGCATGTGTCCTCCTTCCTGCTCCTGGCTTCTTATTCTTCTACCACTGGAGGCTTCTTCTACCCATGAACCTCTCTGCTTCCGCAGCCCACGCACCTTAGTCGTGCCTACCTCTCTCTGTCTTTGCCCAACCTCAGGCCTCAGCATTTATTTAACCATAGTGAGAGACAATGGTTAACAAAGGTAACATAGCTTCATTTGGTGTACAGCAAGCAGGCCTCTGGGAGCAGGTTAACATTTAGAATGCATTAACATCACCCCATCACGTTAATCCTATGGAGCTGGGTGCAATGCATCTTATAGAAAAATATCCTTCACAGAAAGGATACCAACAAAGCCAGCCAAGCTAGGAGAAGCTCTGAGGCAGAGTCCATGTGCAACATATTACAAGGTTGAAGAAAACCATATCTGTGTGAACTTAGGGGTGGGGGGCTTTCTTCTGAAAAGCCTTTCACATTTGATAGAAACTTCATGTTGTATTGTAGATCCTGCCTGATTCACTATATATAACTGCCATCCATGGAGGTCAGTGCTATTTGGATCAGCCAGGGCAGATTCAAGAAATCAGAGGAGTTCAAGGGACTGGTTCCCCAGGATCTCATGGCCTTACCAGACACATACAAGAAATAGCTGGAGAAATGTGGAGCCTAAGGACAAGTTTTATTTTAACCCACTTACTCATTCCTATCACTTCTCCATTCAGAGGTATTCAGTAGGTCTTGGTAACAGGCAGGGCACTGGAAATAGACTGGGGGCAGACATGAAATACCCAAGTGTGATACATGATAGCCACATGCACAGCAGTCACCTCTCAGCCTGCACAAAGGGAAGAAGGGGCAGGGCAGGGAGGAAGGAGCCATGGCAACCTGCTGCCTCAGCTGATGGAGCTAAGTCGCCATGTCTCACTTCATCAGCTGGTGCTTACCGGCTATTCCTATCTCTCCACCATCCATCCTTCAGAGCCCAAGCCCTGAACAGCTGCTCTGCCACGTGCTGTATTGCTGTAGAGCTTGGCTGATACCCACCATGATAAACTACTGAGCTAAATGTGAGACTCCAAAACCACAGCTTATTGTTATCTTTAATGACAACTGATCACCATATCACAAGTTCATTATAAGAAAGCAAACAGCTGGGGGAGGACGGCTTTGGGTTAGTTCAGGCCAGTCACAGAGGAGCCCAAGATACCCTTAGGCACCCTGAGGGCTCTGTGGTTACTCAAGGATAGCTTGATTTAGGCATAATTAGGCACTGGAAGGGATGGAGCATACAAATGAGTCAGGGTTTAATTCATTAAAAAAAAAAAACTGCCTTGAACATTAATTGAGCTTCAATCAGAGTATCCAACCATAAATTCTCACCTGTTTCACAACTGGTTCAGGCTCAATTGAGCATTAATAGGTTTTTTTTTTAGTCCATGCAAATGAGGTGATAATTCATTCTGTTGTGTAATTGAATAATTTTCGAATGGATTTATTCACGGGAACAGTTAAATTGTACCAAGTTGTCTAATGTAGCCCAAGATGATTTAACCAAAGCAAAGCCAAGTGTCATTCTGGAACAATAGAGGCCTCATGGGACAAAGATGGTTCCAGTGAATGCATTATTGGTTGAGGAGCAGAAGACCTTAAGACACCTGACAATGTTCATCCAGCCTTTCAGGACCATATGACCCCAGTTGTTATTTGCTTTTGTTTCTCTTTTCTTTCCTACTGCCATTTACAATGCACATGTGCATATGTGAGTGTGTGTGTGTGTGTGTGTTTGTGTTACAGACTGATGATGAAAGGGTTACAGAACTGGCAGTGTTCAAGGAGGCCTTACTGAATTTCAGAGCTAGAAGCTAATATGGTTATGAAGAGAGTCATTGCAAGCAGTTAGTTAAGGTATTGAAGAACCTGGACTTGGGTCCAGAAAAAGAGACATTCATGGGGCAGCGTCACGTGAAGAGATGCATCCAGGAGATTGTTGCTATTGGTCCCATGACATGTGAACTGAATATTCTAATGATGGACAGATGGTGCTCAGAGTGACCTGTCTCTACTTTTATGATATGTCATCATGAACCTCTCAACTCAGAGGAGGATAAGAGATAGTTTATTCTGAAGCCAAATATGAATGACCATGATCTAGGAACACAGATCTAGGTCCCCCCAAATTCCTGTGTTCCAATAAGGAAGCAGTTTCATGAAGTTTTTATAGTAACAGAGCAAAGTCATAAAACACTTTCCAAACACATTGGTGAGAACATTCAATAGGCAATTAAAGAAAAGTTGGGAAATCTCGGCTGTAGGCCACAGATGTTGTCTGATGACCCATAGCCCTTTGGTTATTGGAAGCTAGGATTTTCTTAAGATAATACTGCTGAGCTGTCAGTCTGTTGCGGAGAGGGTGGAGCAAACAAGATTTGGAGTCACTCTGCCTCGACATTACTCTATTCACCATGGAATAACTTAGAGCAACCATGTCTCTCTGCTTTCTATTTAAAAAAATTTTTTTTTAGTTGTTCTGCCCTCCCCCATTCTCACCCTTATCTCTCATCCCTATGTGTTGACACTCAGTATCTGATGTAGCATTTTCTCAAATGCTGGTTTCCTCTGTATCTCTGTTACACGTCATTCAATCCCCACACCTCCCTCCCCCTTTTTTCTTATATTTTTGTCTGGCTGTCTAGTTATTTAAAGTTGAAGGCTAACCTGGTTCTATTTTTTAGACAAAGCCAGAAGCAGAAATTAGTCATTCCTGGTCATTTTGTTGTTGTTTATTTCTTTGAACATCTTAATTTCCTTGAAGACGTTAATCAACTTTTTTGTTGTTTACTTGAAATCCATGTGTGCACCTCATTGGCCATCTGCAGTTCCTGCTGGTTCTATCTCATGGTGCCTCCCATCCTTGTGTGTTTATTTTTGTCTGGTGACTGCTCCTTTGCATTGGCGTTTTATTCATGAGACCTGGATAAGGAGGATTTACTTTACACACTGTTTGTATTTAGTTCTATGAGGTGCCAGCTAAGGGTAGTCTAAATTGTATTCTCAGCTTGAAATATTTTGGACCACCCAGATCCTGAGATTCAAGATGATCGGCCTGCATGTGATTCAGACTGAGGCTCCAAATACTTAGGACAATTTCTTTCCACTGTTTCAGTGCTCTAGAGGACAAGAAAATCATGTCCTTAGTATGTAAGAGGAACGTTTGTTGAAGAGGGAGAATTTCCTAATAAAATGCCCATATTGGAAGGGTCTGCGACTCTGTCCTCTGTTTCACGTACCGATCCCATCCCCTGCTCAGGTCACATAAAAACCAAAGCCTGTAAGAGTACCTGGTTGGCAACTTCAGAGTAAAAGCAAGCATTGCTACTCTGCTTCTCCTCAGTCCCTAACTTCAATTGCTCCTCTAGCTAGACATTACCTTGCTCTTTTGCAAGCTCAACAAGACATTTAATTTGATTCTGACATCTCTCCACATTGTATCATTGTGTTCTGGAAGGTCTTTCTAGGGACCTAACCAGCATGTTATTCTTTTTTTCTTTGTCACTTTCGCATCCTCTCTCTTCTGAGTAAGGGGACCATATACTTGATTATCTGAATTAAGACTCTTTTGAAAGTGAAAAAGAGCATTCCAGGCAATTTAACCTTCTGAAGTATTTTCCCACAAATCTGGGTATGCTGGTGAGTAACTGGAACAGTCCATCCCGTTCAGAATTTACTCTGAGTACTTCTCAGCCTGTTGGCCAAGATAAAGTGCAAAATTTACTCTCAGACATTCTTACAAAATGAAAAGTATCTCTTCACATCAAAGGAAAACAGTTAAAACTTCTTGATTGCTTCTCTAAATGTTAAAGAAAATAAGGAAAATTATTTCAGCTGGAGCTTAATGTACTTCCATCTGCCTCTGTCTTACCTGGCTAGGATTTTGCAATGCTTCTGAACACTCATGTCCCTGAACGATACATGTGTGGAAGGCATGTTCCTAGACCACAGTGCTAGTGGTAGTGGGACCTTTACCAGGTGGGGGTTAGTGGGAGGAAGTTAGGTCACTGGGGAGTTCATTTGAAGGGGATATTGGGACTGTCTTCCATCACTACCCCTTACTTCCTGGCTCCCAAGGAGTGATCAACCTTGTCTCCCACACACGCTCCTTTCACAATATTTTACCTTACCACAAGCCAACAAGGCCAACAGACTGTAGGGTGAAACCTCTGAAACTGTGAACCCAAATAAACCTTTCAACCCTTTAAGTTGATTACCTCCAGTATTTTTGTTACAGTCACTGAAATGTAACTAATACAAATCTTACAACTGTGGTATTTTCCTTAACGCTGTATTTTTTCAACTATTATCTTGAAACCACAACATAGATCGTTTCGTGTGATAACATACAAAATTATCTCTGTGTTTTGATAACTTCAGCGTCCCTTTCTTTTGGTAGATTAGGAATTTATGTGCCCCACAATCTCTAGTATGCGTATTTCAATAGAAAGTGTTTTTCAAATAAGAAAAAAAAATATGCACCGATTTCCAGAAAACAAAAAATAACTACAGAATTTCTCATTTTTAATCTTTTATGTGGCTTGAACTCTTGTCCTTCATATTCCAGAGTCCTCTGTTTGCAGGTTTTGTTTTTAATAATTGCAATTCATTACCAGCCTCAAAGCCTGAGGTTTTCCTCTTTCCATTGTTGAGCCCTTGATTACAGATTACAATTTAGCTTGGACAAAATTCAATTCTAATTTAGATGACTTGTTTCCAAAACTTTAATGCTCAGACTGAGCTTTGTTTTGTTGACACTAAAGTGCCCTGCTATCAGCAATTTTATGCTATTCCATTTTACTCTGTAAAGTCTGAGGTATTTTTCAAATCCAACCAATGACAGGAAGCAAAGAGAGAACTGTGTGCTCCCTGATGAAATGGGGACTTTAAGATCCAACCAAGCTTTCTCATAGACATTTTGAGTTCAGTTGCATTCTGATGGAATCTAATGAATATTTACAACTAAAGCTCATATTTCTCCGTGGAGAACTGATCTCAGCACGGGTATGAATTGCATGGGTGTATCAGCTAGAAAGACATTCATCAGAAGACATTTTTCAGTTTTACAGGACTCATATCATAAAGCGTGACCCCTGGTTCACCACATACCTCTCGCACGTGACTGCCATCGTGGACAGAGAGTCAGAAGGTCCCCTCGAACCACCCAATACTATTTTAGTAAAAGTCTGGGAGTGACAAGTAAGAAATCTAGGATCTCATAAGCAGATGGGGTACAAAATATCACAAAACCAAGACTTCTGGTTATGCCAGGACACACAGGCTCCCTACCAGGGTCTTGTCCATCTCACATGTCCTTGTATTTCCAGGGCAGGTAAACAGCCAACAGTATCTCAGGTTATCAATGCATGCTTGCTGATCAAATGACTCCAAAATTACCTGTGTGTCTAAATGGGACATTCTGTATGCCAGTGCAAGGGACTAAGAATGAAGCCCTTTGGAAGTGTCATGGGGTAGGAATTTCTATTAATGGAGAAGTTTAACCATTAAATGTGTATTTGGATGCTTATAAGAAGGCAACTCTATGTCAGAACCCGTGCTGGGTCTGGTTATGAGAAGAATAGGCCTTTGCCTCATTCTGTAAGAAGCCTCATTCTCTATGGTATTTAGGTCATCAGCCGGCCCAGGAGTGCCCTTCATGGTACTATGGGAAAGCATTGAGTCTGAATTGGGAAAATAGTCCCCTTGCCAAAAAAAGGGAGGAGCCTGAGGGAGGAAGGAAAGTGTACTTAACTCCTATTCTGTGAATCCCCTGTCAGCAGGACTTTGAGAAACCGGCCCATTATGGCTTTTCTCAGGGCATCTGGGAGTGAGAACAGGGGACAGAGCCCTTGCTTAGTATGTGCATGACCTGGGTTCTATGCCGGGCCCTGGGTTCTGTCCCGGGCTCTGGAAAGAAAAGAAAGAGAAAGAAGAGAGTATGTTAGATTCTGAACTCAAATCACATTTATTCTTATTTTTAAAGTGAGTTATTTACTTTGGTACTGTGGGTGGAACGGGGTCTCATATATGCTAGGCAAGCACTCTGACCCTGAGCTAGTTCCCCAGCCCAGAAACAGATGACTACTTGTTACCTAATTTTAATAAAATGTAAAACCCACCATGCGTAACAGCCTATCTTATATCCAAACAAAACTAGAATCATAGGGAAATGTAGTCTTATAATACAATACATTTAAAAAAATGTTTCATTCCTTTCTGTCATTCCTCATTAAAGTCTCACAAGCTCTCACGGAAGTTATTAAAGTGTGTGAATGGTCGCCTCTGTGTTACAGCTTTCCTCAGACTTGTACCTGTGGCAGAAGCCAGTCTTCAACCCAATTCCCTTTTAATTACCTCCAATTACTGAGGCCTGTTCTTCATGCCAATGTAGTTTGTAACCGAACTTTTAAATTATTATTTAACACTTATTTATTTATTACTAAATTCACTTATAACAAACACCAACAATTTCTTAACTATTAATCCTATAAATTTCTACAACCCCTTTAACCTATCCACTAAACCTATTGATAATTATAACAACTATTTTCATAACCTTTTAGAATGATACAGTCTCTGGGGCAGGTCCTCAGTCGTCAGGAACACAGTCTTTGTTGTAGATTCTTTAACACACTTAGCAGTCCTTCTTCTGGATCTCTCAGATGCAGGTTCGTCAGGGTAGTTGGTTATTGCAGTCTCACCTTAAATAAGGCTTCATGCTTTCTTCTCTGTGGGAGACCCCAGCCGTCTGCAGGCCAACTTACTTCTTTTGAATCAGGAACTCAGCTGCTCTGCCTCAGTCCTTAAAGCCAGGCACCGTTTCCTTTAGGCCACTGTTTGGACAGATCAAACCCCTCTAGGCAAAAGCTGAGCCACAGGGTCCAGTCCTTGGCCTTTTGGTGTCTTGCTCAGGCTTTCTTTGCTCACCGGCTTCTTTCTGCTTCAGGAAGAGAGCTGGCCATCAATGGCCAGCCGTTTTTTCAGCAGGACTCTTGGAGCTCTCTAGCATCAGGGGCCTCTTCTCCTTCTGGGCTCCATGCACTGTCCTTAGATAGGAGGAACTCTGTTTCAGCTTAATTTGGGCTCCGCCCACTTAGCAGCTGAAAACAATGTCAGTCCAGATACTTTGTTTCTTCAATTCTATTGAGTCTTTCCTGTTTTCCTGACTTCAAACTTGTTTTTCAGTCTATTGAGTCTTTCCTGTTTTTGCTGACTTCATGCTGATAATGCTCTTCAGGCCCCGAATTAAGAGACAGTATCAGAAACTCCTATATATTTCCTAAATCTAATTTATCTAACTCCTACAGTAGTTGCTCCCTCTTATGCGAACCCTGGGATATGTTTCTCTCAACCAAACTTGGTACTCAAAAGCCATTCCAAGAAGAATTGCCCTCATCAACTCCTGAAATTTAAGTTCTATTTGGTCTCAAAAGGAATGTAGCCAGGAAAGACCGTGGCAAAAGTGTATGGGAAAATGGTCTTTCACAGTTCTTGGACTGGTGACTGGGAGTGGCCTTCAAGTAATAAAGACCGTATTGGACAAGCGTCCTTTGCACAAAATAAACCAGGCAATCCTTAGTCACTTTCATGGGCAGGCTTGTTGCAGCAAAACCACACATTGGAAAGATTTTGCCACAAGAAAAAGTTAAGATCTGAGTCTAAAAAAGTGTTATATAAAAATGAAGAGTGCCTTACACATCAAAAGAGACTGGCAAAAGATTGGGAACAACAGACAGAATGAAAAAAAAATATTTTCAGAGAAGGCAGGTACGGTGGCACATGCTTTAATCTTAGCACTCAGGAGGTAGAAGGAGGTGGATCTCTATCATTTCAATGCCAGCCTGGTCTACATAGAAAGTTTCAGGCCAGACATGACTTCATAGTGAGACTCTGTTAATATTTAGAACTTACAAAGCCTCCTAAGACACAACAACAAACTCAATTGAACAATGGACAAAGAACTTTAATAGAAGTTTCCCCCTAAAATACATGAAAATGGCCAATGAGCATATGAAAACATGCACAGTGTCACTGGTCACCAAAGAAGTGCAAATGAAAATGTGCAGAAAGTGGTGGGCTTTATGGCAGCAGGATGCCACAGCTGTTCTATAAACATATCCCTAAACTAAGTGCTGCAAAGGACATTCATTGGTCAGGACCTAGGGCGGGGAGACAAGACAAGGCTCATTTTGACCCTGAGTGTCATATGCACTCTCAAAAACCTTCCAAGGCTTTGCTAGTACCTGTGAAACCCTGCATTCCATTCCAGCACCCCCCCCAAACTCATACATACATGTGTATGCACACATACACACATCATATACATACCACATATACACATACAAGTACGTGCACATGCGTACACACACTCAAGCACACACCACACACACACTCACTGTTTTGTCTTACCTGTCCTCCCAACTGGGCTGAGTCCTTCCTGATAGGATGTGTCACTGGCCACTGGCCTCTCGCTGTAAACATGTGTCATTTCTCTTAGATAGCACAGGGGAGGCCCAGGGATGTGCAGCCCGATTGGGGCAGAGAGAAGAGATTTCCTTGGCTAGTGTGGAGAAAGACAGAACACAGCCAAGCGTTGGCAAATGAAGACTCCTGGGGTTTGTAGTCACATGTTCTCTGCTGATTATATATAGGAAACATAGAATGAGCTAAGTAGACTCTGAAGACTAAAATAGTCACGATCCTAATCTAATGTAAAAATCATGCCTAGCTGCCATGCTTATCCTGCCCAACCTCCTTTTAGCTTTTTCCAAGGAAATGTACCAGGAAAGGGACTTACATGCGTTTCTAGAGCTACAGAGTAAACCAACTGCCATTCATATAGTGCCTGGGATACCTCTGTGGGGAGGGGGAGGCTGAGTACAGAGCTCAACATTAGCTGTCTTCTTCAATCACTGGCCATCTTATTTTTGAGACAGGCTCTCTTACTGAACACACAATTCATTAATTAGTCCAGACTTGGTTGGCCAGTAAACTCAGGGATCCACCTGTTTCTGCTTCTCCAGTACTGGGGTTGCAGACGCAAACCACAGTGCCCAGTGTTTTTAGGGTGGGGGGGGCTTGGAGATCTAAATTCAGGTCTTTGTGTTGCCCAGTAAGTAACCCTATCAACTGTGTCATCTCCCCAGCCCCCCTACAAGCTCCATGTAGTTCTGTTGTCAGCTCTGGAAAGGGAGATCACAGAGTGAGGTACAAAAAGAGGCCTCATCAAAACACCACATCCAACACATACTCCATATGCATTTGTTTCAAAAAAACCAATACTTTCAAAGGAAAGTGTAAGAATAAAAATATTGCAGACACATAAGTTTATGACTAAGGATACCCAGAAGGATCATGGGAGGAGGAAACAAGCAAACTGGTAGGGAGACCCTGAGAGAAGACACCGGGTAGAATAGGATTTCATTCCATCAAAGGTTCCATTTGTAGCCTTGTTTTCTTTCTTCTCAAGAATTCTGTAAAAATCCAAGGACAAGGACAGGGGTGACGAGAATAAGAGAAGTACCTCTAGGTTACCATGACAACATGATGCTCCTCGACTCCATCTCTATGCGTCATCAGCCCCTAAGTCTGGTTTGGGTACCATTAGAGGTCTTTGACATCAGGGTGAGCATGCACTCCTCACCCAAGGACAGGGGAAAGTTGAAAGAAAGCAAAGTTTCCAAAGAGCACAAGTGGCGCCATCTTTGCTCTGAAGATGTGTAATACCCATACTGCAGCTAATTGAGATGGTTCCCAGCCCCCCCCCCCTCCCCCGGTAAAGCTGCCACAAACCATTGCAGAGGCCAGCTCACAAGGGTCAGGACTGTAAAAACATCTGTAGCAAAGCTTTGATGATTAATGATAAGACTTGGATTAAAGATGTCCTTCAACCGAAGAATGGATTTAAAAATAAACTGGTACATTTACACAATGGAATACTACTCAGAGATCAGAAACAAGGAAATCATGAAATTCTCAACCAAATGGATGAAATTAGAAAAGCTCATCTTGAGTGAACTAACCCAGATCCAGAAAGATACACATGGCATGTATTCATTTATAACTGGATTTTAGCCATATAGTACAGGATAACTATCGTACAACCAACAGAAGGAAAGGAACAGGAACTTAGACTTTGTTACCTGTTTATGGGACACTTCACCATAGTGGAACTGCCATGCAGGCCCCCAGTGCAAGAGGAAGCTCTTAGCCCTCATGTGACTGATGAACCAAGGGGGGGCTGTTTTATGGGCACACCCCACACCAGAGGAGTAGGATAGATGAGAGAGGTGGTAGAGGGTGGGAGAATGGGACCAGAGGGGTGGAGGGAGGGGGCTGCGATGGAGATGTAACTTGAATTAATAAATAAACGTAAAAAAATCAATATTTGGATTAAATAAGATTTTTAAGGGAAGTGAAAAGCTAACATGAAAAATGACAGGACAGTAGTTACGCTCTAGCTGTGGTAATGGTATTGACATCATTGCTTTTGATCTGGTCCTAAGGTGTTCAGATTAACAATTTTTCATCTATTTCAGACCAGTTTGCATCTTGATGCATGCTGAGGGTCTTGCTGTTGAAACACTAAGCACACCTTCATAGCATCCCTTACTTTGTTAATACATGCAATTTCTGGCAGTCTGTTGACTCAAGGGACAGTTGTGTACCTCTTATTCTATTTGTCTGCTAATTTGCTCTATTTGCTGTCTTTTTTATTCTTTGGGGCCATTTTTATTTAATGTGATGACATTTCTAGTTCCTGGCTACATTGAAGTGAATATTAAGGAATGTAGTCTTTTCCATTCTTCCTTAAAGCTCTTAAGTCATATGTACTGGCTGAATAAATACAGGTCAAACAAAAGCACACTTCCTATCTTGAAGCTGCTTACAGTATTACTGGAAAAGCTAGTGGAAATCAGACAGAGTCCAAAGTTTAAGGGCACAGTCCCTAAGATGTAGCTCTGCCCAAGATTTCTGGTTATTTGGGTTCAAAGACACAAGAGATTGGGAAGAGTCTATACCTCACTTCTGCATGTTGACAGGAACCCCAAACCACCATCATTCACTATAAGGACTTCCAGAACTCAGTAAAAGTGCTCATGGCTCTGACTTACCACTACAGCCTGAGCAAGATCTTCCAGGTTCCAGATGTAAGTCTTCCAATAACCTCAGGACATATTAGTGTCCCACCATCTACATGGGACAACATGCACTTAACATTGCCACCAGTGATGTTGGCATGAACTATGATATCTACAGCTGTTATTGTGGCTAGGCAGAGCAATTTCCCCCACAGTTGACCCCAATCCCAGAGTGGTTGTTACCTCACGATCCTAAACCCTATAGTTAATATTTAAGAATGTTATGTTGGGCTGGAGAGATGGCTCAGTGGTTAGGAGCACTGGTTGCTCTTCCAAAGGACCCAGGTTCAAATCCCAGCACCCACAGGGCAGTTCACAACTGTGTATGATTACAATTTCAGGGAATCTGACCCCCTCACACAGATATACATGGAGGCAGAACACCAAAGTAAATAAAAATAATAATTTTTAAAAAGAATGTTATGTTAGGCATGGCTCAATCTCCCCTAAAATCTGATGTGGACACCCTCCATTCTAAATAAAAATGTCCTAATAACTGTCACAAGGTTTGTCTCACAAAGTTCACTGTTGCAAGAAACATTAATATTTATAATTGATACTTATCTTTACTAGGGTATTCCTTAGCCTACCATTTATAAGTGAACACACAGAGTACTGTTAGAATTATAGTAAGCCTTATACTTTGGGGCTGGACAGATCTTAACCCTCTAAGGTAGCTTTCTACTTCCCAGCCAAAACCCCCATAAATACTTGTACAAATTCATCTGGGATGTTTCTCTCCACACTATGGCGATCCTCCAGGCCACATGGAGTTCTGATCTACCTAGCCCATGGCAGCTGTTCTCTCCTTTTCCTCTTCTCTCTTCTCTCTTCTCCTCTTCTCCTCTCTTATGATCCTCTCAGCTACCAAAAGCCCTCAAATCTTTGCCCTGCCTACCTCTCTTCTCCCAGCCCATGCTGGGAGAAGCCTCTTTATTTAACCAATCGGAGACAGATTAGCAGGCAAGGTCACAAGCATCATTTTGGGGTACGTGAGTATGGGCTTGTAGGTGAGGAAGCCAAAGGGCGAGCAATTGATGTGGGATACAGGCAGCAAGATGAACCATGACAGCTCACAGCAAATGGAAACTCTTTCGGGGTGGGGGTGGGGGGGGGACAAGGCTAAGTTATTTGCTACCTAAGTCTGGGCAGAGAGGAGGCGATAAATTGGGTGACCAGGAGCAGGAGATACGGCTTAGTCAACAAAGTGCTTGCTGCAAAAGCATGAAGGCCCGAATTCAAATCTCCGTCCCCATGTAAAAGCCAAGCCCTGCAACACATATCTGGACCAACCCCCAACCACCACCCAGGATAAGGAGATCAGAGAGAAGATCCCCGGATGTCATTGGCCTTCTAGGATGGATAAGTCGTGAGTGAGATTCAGGGTTAGCAAGAGACCCTGTCTCAAAAAAATAAGGTAAAGAATTGAGGGAACTTCTGACATACTCACTGCACGTGTACACACACACACACACACACACACACACACACACACACACACACACACACACACACACTCTGCCAGATGGTAGGGAAGGGCTTATTGTGAGCTTCAGTGACCAACCAAACATTTGAACAGCAACAGAAAGAAAACTGAATGTTCCTAAGCAACAGAACCCGCAGGAAAGACATGATAAATACCTCTAAAAATGTGAAAGGCTCATGTGAACAATGGGTTAGTTCTTACCCTATATGACCCTAGAGGACAGAGCTAGTGACCTTCAGTTGATATTATAAAGATTGAAGTTAAATATAAGGAAGATATTTCTAATAATTAAGACTATCTGAAAATATAGAGACTACCCTAGGAAGTTGATTAAGTTCTCCCAAGTTGATTAAGTCCTCTCAAAAAAACAAAACCATCTCTACACATAATCCTTTTGTTAGGAAATGCAAAGACCTCCCTCCAAGAATCCTTTCAACTCTATTACTTTATGGTGCCATAAACATTTTTTCAACCTTGACCTAGGGTTGTATTTTGGAGTTGGTGGCTATTTATGTACTGATTCTGAGTATGTGAGTGGCCTTTCAAATTTCTGATGTGGGAGCTAGGGCTGGAATGAATGATTCCCTGAGCAGACTGTAGATTTATAATATCTAGAGTAATTCAGGTTCTACCTCCTGGCATCTTTTCTTACAGCTATGAGAAGTAATGGGGTGTTAAATCAGTAAACAATGCAAGGTTTCTGTGGAATGTATACAATTTGTTGAGCAATTCCACACTTGATAAACATGTTAGTTGGTATAAGTTTATTGAATACTGTCCATGTAGAATGCACTTTTTAATTTAAAACTTTCTGCTGGTTATGTTTTCAAGTTACACTGTATTTGCTTCTTTTGTTGAGGTTGTTCACTATGGTTGGTCTTTTACAATAAGAAGTTCAATTAACATAAATGTTACCTCAGCAAAATAAGTTGAACAGTGATGTCTATTACCAAATGGCCCAGATTTCATGCAGGGTTCATCTCCCTAAGTACACAGTGGTAAGCTGCTGAGGTTATAACTTAGATTTCATGGACGCTCACCCATCCCTGAAATGTAGAACTATAGCTGTATAAACTCTTTCCATATAGGTATTTTCTGAAGTCCCTCAGAGAAGTCCATAAAGGCTTATCATGTGCTTACTTCCTGTGTTAGTTTCTCATCACTATAACAAAATGCCTGAGACAATCAACTGAAAAAAGCGAATAGGTTTATTTGGGCTAATAGTTTCAGGGATTCCAGTCCAGGGTTGATTGTCCAACTGCATTGAGCCAGTGTCAGGGAACCACAGCACCGTTTTATGTCTTTGTCCATTTTTAGTTCGTTTTTTTGTGTATGGTGTAAGGATCCAATCTCATCCTTTCAAATATGGCAACCCAGTTTTCTCAGCACCGTGATCTATCGAAGACAATACCTTTTCTCTCATAGTCTCTTCTTGATGCCTTTGCCAAAAATCAGTTGACCATATATACTTGGGTTTATTTCTAAGCTCAGTACTAGGTTCTTCTGCTCTCTCTCTCTCTCTCTCTCTCTCTCTCTCTCTCTCTCTCTGTGTGTGTGTGTGTGTGTGTGTGTGTGTGTGTGTGTGTGTGTGTGTGTGTGTGTTTATGCCAGGACCACACTGTTGTTATTTATGGTTTTGTAATAGAATTTTAAATCAGGAATTGTGAGTTCTCCAACTTTATTTTTCTTTCTTGGAATTGCTTAGTTTGGGGATTTTTTTTCTATTCCTGTAAAGATTCTATCAACATGTTGATATGGATTTCATTAAATCTGTATAGTATTTGCAGTAATATTGATATTTTAACTGTGTTTATTATTTTTACCCATGATTCTGAATTATCTTCCCATTTATTTGAGTGAGTCCTCTTCAATTTCTTTCATAGATTGTGAACATTTCTTGTGTATTAAGTCTTTTACTTTCTTGATTAAATTTGTCCCTAAATCAGTTTTTATTTTTGTGTCATTGTAGATTTATTTCTTTTGAAGCACCTCATTATTTATGTATAAAAATGCCACCATTTTTTGTACATCAATTTTCTTATGTGTGAATAAAAACAGTTTTCTTTCTTCCTCCCCAACCAGTATATTTTTATTTCGATTTTCCTTCTTACTGCATTGTCTAAGGCTTCCTACACAATGTTAAAAAGCCACAGTGAGAAGAGACATTTTTGTTTTCCCTCTGACGTCAGTGAGATCTGTGTTGATCATCTCAAAATGTCTCTGACTTCAGTTAGAGTTCCTTTGGTATAGTCTGGGTTTTCTACATATAGGATCATGTTGTCGCCAAATCTCCAAATAGAGGTAAATATTTACTTCTTCTATTCAGATTGGGATCAGTTTTATTCCTTTCCTTCTTTCTTTCTTTTTTTTTTTTTTTTGGCAGATGGTTCTTGCAAGTACTAGTAGGACTGTGTTTAATAGAAATGGCAAGATAGGCCCCCTTGTACCAGGTCTTAAAGGAAATGCTTTCCACTTCTCCCCGTTGATTACAGTAACTGTGGATTTTCTACAAATGCCCTAATTATGGTGAGAATTTCTCCTGCTATAACTAAGCTGCTGTGAGTTTTGCTGTTTGTTTATTTGGTTGGTTTGGTTTGGTTTTGGTTTTTCAAGACAGCGTTTCTCTGAATGGTCCTGGCTGTCCTGGAACTTGCTCTGTAGACCAGGCTGGCCTCAATCTCAGAGATCCACCTGCCTCTGCCTACCTAGTGCTAGGATTAAAGGTGTATGCCACCATGCCTGATTGAAAGTTTTTATAATTGAAAACTAACCTTGAATTTTATAGGATGGTTTTTCTTGTTTAATTGGGAAGATGGTGAGAATTTCCTCCTTTGATCTATCAATGTACTGTCTCATTGATTGACTTGCATAGGTCAAACCAGCCTTGGATGCCAAAGAAAAATCTGTCTTGATCATAATGTATACATTTTACATTGAATTCAGTTTACTAATGTCCCATTGAAGGTTTTTACATTACCACTTATCAGAGATGTTAACCTATAGTTTTCTTTAGTGTCTTTTTCTGATTTAAAGTGACAAACTTTATAAAATATGCATAAGGTATTCCTTGTAGCTTTAAATTTTAGAATAATTGAAAAGGTATTTAGCATTATTTTTCTTTGAAATCTTAGAATTCAGCTATGAAGTCATCCAGTACTGGGTCTGTCATTATTAAGAGATTTCAGTTACTATTTTAATCTTTTTCTTTTCCCTTCTCCTCTCTCCACAATATGCTTGAGGGTTTTCTGCATGTGTTTATAGTTGTTAAAGCAATGTATATTTTTTACCATGTAATGTTTCTAGTCTCTGTTCAACTTATTTCTGATCTAAAGCATACCCTTTGGAGTTTCTTTTTCCTCCTTCTCCTCCTCTTCTTCTTCCTGTTCTTTTTTCTTGAGGTGCCATGTCGGCTGTCACTGAGAGGAGGGATTGTTCTCCTGTTGAATACAGGCATCTAGTGCTGTAAAACTTGCTGTTAGAGCTGCTTCCACAGCAATCCATTGAGCTTTGGTGTGAAGTTCTTCCACTGTATCAGTTTCAAGATATTTTTCTATTTTCTATTTTGTCTTCTTTGACTTACTGTTTGAGCACATATTAATTTCCACAGATTTGCTTTTAGATTCTTTGTGTTGTTGTTTTCCATAAAATGAGGAGTCGCAGTATCAGGTTTGCTATGACAGGCAAGTGATTGCAATGGCTGAAGGTTCCAGACTAGGGGTGTTTGGAGGGTCTGTAGAGCCATAATTCTGGACTCAGGGTCCCACAAACCTACAATAGTAACTGGGACTTGGGGCATGGCTCACTCTCAAAGGATAGTTTAAAACAGTCTGTCCACAAAGCTGATTGATACCAGGGCACTCCCCAGCATCTTAGACATAGAACACTGGGCTGCTGTTGTGATTCTGAATGGGCTAGGGCTGGGGTACACAGCATGCAACAGTGGCCTGCTTCCAGGGCACAAATGTAATTTGGGATCCAGAGTCAATATGGCAGCAACTCAGGCCCAGGGCTGAGGCACCACACTGTATGTAGTATCACTAAACCCTGGAATGGTAGTACACTGGCAATACCCCAGCAAGCACAGAGCTGTGGCTTGAAGCCCAGGAGCCAATGATCAGGACAATGATGACTCCACCATCCAGCATAGCAGGAGGCTTTGACAGCTGAGACTTCAGGGGTTCCATTCAGTTTCAGGGAAGCAAGGTGCTGCAGCTGTTTGAGCTAGAGGGCAGGTAGTAACACCTCTCCATCACCATTTCCTTGCGACAAAGCTGTGCCATCAACATGACCCCACGAGGTATAGATACGTGGCTACCCTGTGAGGCAGGGTACCAAGTCACCTCAGGTGCTGGATGGGGTGCACAGCTTTTTTGGAATAGCTCAGCAGGGGGACCCCACTTATTGCTTAGTGCCTTCAGGGACTTCAGGGGAGCAAGTTGGTAATGGTGTGGCCAGGGTCCTCCTGACTACCTTCCCCACAGGAAGGAGGAGTGCCCATGTGACTAAGCTGATCTTGACTAGAGTTCCAGGCAGGGATGCCGAGGCCAGGTGTGCCCTTCACCCCACTATGTGGTTGCCCTGAGGGTCTGCACTCTGGCGCCCTCATTCAGTTTGTTTTTTTTTTTTTAATAAAAATATATTTGTTTACTTGTGGTCTTGGGTGTCTTTCAGGGTACGTGTAAGGGCATCTAGTCAGCCATCTTGCTGATGCCAGTTGTCATTAGGCTTTATTGAAGGCTGCCGTAATAAGGTTTTACATATCTGTTTCTCTGGTTGAATCGCAGCTTCCTTAAGTATAATCAGTCGATCTCTCTTACCTGAGTCAGTTGGTGCTCCACAAATGTCTCTTAAATGAGCAGCTGCGATCCTAATGAGCTAATTAGTCCAGTGGACATGAACAGCCAGGCAGCCCCTTTGCAAGGGCAGACCACCTCTGCACGTAGCAGGACATGGTTTGAGCTGTAACATTGGTTGGGGTCCTGATGCTCCAGTGACTTCTAAAGCCTGTTGGGGTAGTGTTAAGCATTCTAAATGTTAATTAATTGGTCCTGCTTGCTGTCTGTTACTTACATTGAATCTGATTGGTTAAATAAAATGCCGAGGCCTGAGATTGAGCAAAGACAGAGAAAGGTGGGACTTCCTAACAGGAAGCCTGTGCTTTAGACAGAAGAAGAAGGATTCCAGCCAGCAGCAGGAAGGAGGCACACACCATGGGTTAGAAAAAGGAACCTCATTCCACATGGCCAGGAACATCAGCATATCGTGGAGAATGGCAGTCCAAGGGGACATATGTATATATGAGGTCATATTTGGGTAATAGAATTAAGAGCTAGCTTAGATGGGCTAGGATTGCACAACTCAGGCCAAGGCTTGTTAAAATCCACGTGTGATGTCTGTGTACTCATTTATAATGTCTGTTTAAAGATTAATGGTTCCAAATCAATCGACAATAATCTAAATACTGTTTAAATAACTTATTAGCTATATAATTTTTTACAAAAGCCAAGTGCTTTCTCTCTTTGCCAGTGTCTGTGGAGCTGACTTGGTTTCATGACTCCATGAAACATCCAAATAGATTCAAGAGCAACACAGACTGCTATCTATCAAATTCAGATTAGAGAGTATTGTGGAACCCAAGGCACGCCCATTGGCTAATGATTCTATTTATATAATGATGATTCTAATTATGTAATAGGGCATATGTAGGTAGCCCCCCTACAGCCTCCTTTCAGCCCCCCTACAGCCTCCCTTCAGCCACCCTACAAAGGACTACTTGTGGGCTTCGTTACAGTGTCTTAGTTACAAACAACTAGATGATAACCCTGTTTTTGAGAACAGGCAGTGAACCCAGTTTGGACTGTATGGCCCTGGTCTGGTAGCTCCTGTTCTAAAGTAGTATGTGTTCTTTAAGAATTATCACTTAGGCATGGAGGCACATGCCTTTAATCCAGAACTCAGGAGGCAGAGACAAGCAGATCTCTGTGAATTTAAAGACAACCAGGGCTTTGCAGTGAGGCTCTGCCTCAAAAATATTATTTGTAATTAAATTATGTTCATTGACATGGGGTTATATTTCAATGACTGGATGTTTGGGGCCCTGGGTTCCACCCCCAGAAGTGTAAAACATTAATGTGCTCATTATTCCTCAATTTCACTGCCCTTTCATCCAATAAAGGGATTATCTTCTTTAAAAATCAAGACTTTTCTTAGTCATTTTAATAGATATTCATGGTCCTGATAGGCATAGACTATGTGTTCATAGAAGATAGCTCCATGGGTGAGTGATACAGTCTCTTCTCAGGTGTGCTTAGCTCTGCTTCATCACCTGCCCTTCCTGCTGCTACCCAACCAGTCCTCCAGGGTCATGGGACCCCACATCATTGCTCTCTCCAGCTAGCCTGGTACTGGGGCCTTGGTAGAGAGCTTCTCCTTGCCTCTCTTTTGTTTCTCTTCAGTATTGATCTGGTGGTGACTGCCATCCCAAAAACTCTTTGAAACCTTCTTAGTTCCTTTCAGAATGCTCAGTTCAGCCTGTAGCTGGCAGGCTTTGGTACCTACCCCTTCTCTCACCTGCCTTCTCAGTTGTTTTTGTTTTGAGTCAAAGCATCATCATGAGGCTGAAAAGGCTGTAACTTCCTAGCTTTCTGCTTCACTCCCCTCTGATGAGAGACCTGCGTCAGCCTGGCTAGCAATTCTGCTGACTTTCTTTCTGTGAGATTGCAAAAAAAATGTCAGTTGCCAAGCAACACAGATGTCATGGCTTCTTCCAGCCATTTGGACTCTTTCAAGAAGCCACAAATATTTGTCTACAACTGTATCACACATGTGGATGGTGTGGAGCCTCCAGAACAGCAGACTGGTGGAATGTTGTGTCATGTTATTTGGTTTGGGATCTTTTCCTGAAGACTTACATAGTCACATGGAGAGCCGGAAGTGTGTGCCTTTGGCCATGTGCATTGATTAGCAAGACTCCCATAAGGAAGTCTTCACAGTTTGGTCATCTGGGGGGACATTTGAGGATCCCATAGTTGCACATTTCCTACATGCTAAAATTTCTTAGTAATCTCCAAGTCAATATTCCTGATGCTTTCATAGTGATTTAAGGACAATGCACAGAGTGTGGGAAATTTTTTAGTCCTTGACATATGCACTCCCCACAGAAGTATAGCAGGGTAAACACTGCTTCGAGCTTTCAACTCTGTGCTTTTGAATTTTTTATGATTTCTGTCCATGATTTCACTGTTTCAAATGATTCCCCAGCACAGAACTAAAGTGCTTTCTAATGAAATGACACACAAAGGGGATGCGCCATGCCTCGTGGAGAAAATGAGTGTTAGATCAGTTTCGTTCAGGCCTGAGTTCATGTGCTGTTGGCTGTGGGTCCAAGGCCAATGCATCAGTAGTATGATACATCCAGAGGGAAGGAAGAATTCGCTTACTGTATGGAAGGACACTCCCTGAAATGGTGATGGTCACATCTACAGCTCATGATGAAGCTATGAAAAGATGAATAGGCAGAATTTGTAGACTCGTCAGCTGCTGAACAATTAAAGAAGAGAACAATGGGCAGCTCTCCACTGAGTCTAAAGATCAGAGGTGTCTATTGTCATTTCTTACGGCCAGGAAATTTTTGAACACTCTCAACCATGTTTTATCATAAAGAAATATTGTGTGAACATCATTATTTATAAAAGAGTCCCAGATATTAAGTAAGGTGCCTTTCAATAGAAAAGTTACCCAAAACAATGAGACAGCTGACCCAGTTGTCATTCCCAGAGAGGTCCTAAGGAATTCAAACTATATATTCCCCTCTGCCAGCCATGGCTCAGCATCCCATATTCACTGTTTATGGATACTTCATAGTGTTTAACTATCATGAGGTATAAGAGTTGACTGCATATGGTCACATCCTAATCCAAATGGAATCCATCTTCCACTTCCTGTGGTTCACACAGGTACACTGTCTTTGCTAAGTGTTTGTCAGGATCGAGCCTCAACCTCCTTCCTGAGACATCCCTGCAGGGTATACTGTGAGGGGAGTTAAATGTGATCAGATACACCCCTTTATTCTCTCCCCATCCTTTCACCTTTCTATCCCTTATTATTTTGCCCTGGTATATTTATAATTTGCTCTGGAACTGGAACTCACCAGCCCATCATTCCCAAATGAACTCCTTAATTAGTCCCAGGTAGGAAAAGAAACTATTACACCACCATCTCTCCTCCCTGAAGCCAGACATAAGTAATATGAAAAAAAAAATTCTCTGATGACAGTGACCAGCATCCCACACAAAGTCTGCTGAGCTGCATGGTCCCTCTCCAGGGGATTCTGAGGGGGACATGGACTTGAGGAGGACTAAATACTCACATTTGAGATTACAAACACATTTTTTGAGCTTGAAACATAGCCATAAGAAACCCAGAGATGGCCTCAGCCTCAGGTGGTCTGCTCCAGGGAGGAAATGGCATTTCACCCGGCAGGTGTCTGAGGGGGATTCAGGAAGCAGAACCCTTCCTGAAGGGCAGGGTCTCACTGGAGCAACTACAGAGACAGAAAAACACCAGCCATTCCTTCAGGTCAATTGTTAAAGGGCCTAGAAACCATCTGAAGTGTCCTGGGCCTTGTTATCATTAACTAAGATAGTGGTTCCCCACAGCTACTACAAACTCTCCAGAGGAAGCCTTTCTAGAAAGTTCTGCTTCCTGTTGCTAAGTGACTATTTGGGCCGTGTCTATGTTTCTCTGCTTATCCAGAATACTGACCTCTTTTCCTTCAGTGTTACTGGGTACAAATAACAGAGGTGAGAGACAGTGACAGCAGCAAGCCTCCATGCTATACAGGAGATTTCCCATGCGTTGTAAACACATGAGACTTCAGTGCAGGTTCATAGCATGCTTTTTCTATTGCAGGGATTGCCTGTGTGCAGAAACTTGCTGAGAAGGGCTATGTGTGCAGAGAGCATGCCAGATCACTGATCACAAAGCCATTTTCTCCCAATCCTCTCCCCTTGTTTCTATTCCCAAGCCTCATTATGTGCGATGTGATATGCACACAGACAGACACCCTAGAACAGCCCATCGCGGCCAGGACAGAAGTGCCAAGGGAGGTGTTTGCATGAATCCCATCCTTGGAGTTAGAAGCACTTGCTCAGCTGCCAACTGCAAATAGCCCCATGCTGCACAGCAATGCTAATTAGTATGCCATTAAAAAAAAAAAAAAGGAAGAAAACCACCACCCACAACCAAATAGCCACACACAAACCTGAAGTCCTGCCCTGTCAGCCAGCATGAGGCATGGCCCACTAATGCAGCCTTAATCCACTTTGTTTGGCAGAGAGAGCAAGCTCACCATGCTTCTGAGGGAGTCTCTGGGGAATGTGAACTGTCGCACCACCATGATTGCGCACATCTCAGCCGCAGCTGGCAGCTATGCGGAGACCCTGTCCACCATTCAGATAGCATCAAGAGTCTTGAGGATGAAGAAGAAGAAGACTAAGGTAAGGGGCTCTTAGTGGGAGGGAGAATACATTGGGGATAAGAACCACATCACAAAAAGCCAGTCACACATGCCATTCTCTGAACACCAAGGACCATGCAAATGTGGCTGTCGGAGAACAGGAAAACCTTCCAACAACACAGGAGAAAGTTGAGTCTCTTTTTCATGATTGATACTGTCCTGGGTCATCCACCCTGACCCCTGACAGGGTCTGCTTTAGTAGATTGCCACTGTAAGATGAAAAAATGTCCAAAGGGTGGGAAGGACTCAGTCTCCTCCATGGTCTTATATCGGTGAGGACTGTATCCAGCGAGCTGGTTAATGCCTCGTGTGTGTGTGTGTGTGTGTGTGTGTGTGTGTGTGTGTGTGCATGTGTGTGGCTCCACTACCCGTGCATGTCCAAGAGCCTTCAGGCTGTGTGTTCTCATGTTAATTTGCTGCATTGTGTTAAGTTGATAGACTCATTTGCTTGGTCAGAAGCAAACCCAGGACAGCACCAGAATGGCAGCAATGTTTGAGAAAACCACATTTATGGGCCAACTAATGATGCTTGCAGCTTTTCCCTTCCTTCTCCTTTGTATACTCTTTTTATGTATATAGAAAGACAAGGCTTCATGGCCAGTGTTGTGAGGCAGGGGAATAGCCTAATGGAAGTCAGGCGAGGCCTGGATAGGTCACCACCTTTCCCAAGCAGGCTGACTCACCAGCGTGTAAATGGGGATTATCTGTGCACACACACCCATGGAATGGGCCAGGGAGGTACTTTGGCACACACAGCCCACAGAGTCCTGGGTCCTCCACAGACTGGTATTCAAGAGCCTAGGAACAGTCAGCAGCTTGTACTTGCAGTACCATATGACCCAGGTCCCCAAGAGGGCGGGCTATCTCAGAAGAACTCCCCATTAACAGTTCTCTTGCCCACATTGCAGTACACATCGAGCTCCTCTGGGGGAGAAAGCTCCTGCGAGGAGGGCAGAATGCGCAGGCCCACCCAGCTGAGACCCTTCCATGCCCGGGCCTCAGTGGATCCTGAACTCCCCCTCGCCCCACTGTCCAGTGATCCCGACTACTCCTCTAGCAGCGAACAGTCCTGTGACACTGTCATCTACATTGGGCCCAATGGCACAGCTCTGTCTGACAAGGAACTTACTGACAACGAGGGGCCCCCAGACTTCGTGCCCATTGTGCCAGCCCTCCAGAAGACAAGGGGTGACAGCCGGCCAGTGGAGGCAGCAGAGGCTGCAGCCAGCAAGTCGGAAAGGGACTGTTTGAAGTGCAATACGTTTGCCGAGCTGCAAGAAAGACTAGGCTGCATCGACGGCCGCGAAGAGCCCAACAAGTTTCTCTTTGAAGAGCTGCCCATCCAGTTCGGGCCAGAGCAGGCTGGCAGATGTGTTTCTTTAAGCCAAACGGCTGGGCCAGATACACTCTCTGAGTCTGATAAGGAAGATAATGGGTCAGACAGTGGCCAGTTGACCGAGAGGGAAAGCACAGAGCTTCCAGCCTCCAAGGTACAACAGAATCAGTCCCCTATGCCTACTGTGACACACAGCAGCAGCCCCAGCCCAGCCTCACCAAGGAGCATCCCGGGCAGCAGTAGCCAGCACAGTACCTCCCAGCTCACCCAGAGCCCCAGTCTCCAGAGCAGCCGGGAGAGTCTGAACTCATGTGGCTTTGTGGAAGGCAAGCCCAGACCCATGGGCTCCCCTCGGCTAGGCATTGCCAGCCTGTCCAAGACCTCAGAGTACAAACCCCCCAGCTCTCCCTCTCAGAGGTGCAAAGTGTACACTCAGAAGGGGGTCCTGCCCTGCTCTGCCCCACCCCCTTCCCTGAGCAAGGATTCTGGCATGGTCTCCAGTGAGTCCTTGCTTCAGCCTGATGTGCGTACTCCCCCGGTTGGAATGAGTCCCCAGGTTTTGAAAAAATCCATGTCTGCTGGGAGTGAAGGTTTTCCTGGAGCCCTGGTTGAAGGCGAGCCCCAGGAAGACTCTCGTGTGGACCCTAAGAAGGAGATTCTGAGCACCACAATGGTGACTGTGCAGCAGCCACTAGAGCTGAACGGGGAGGATGAGCTGGTATTCACACTAGTGGAGGAACTGACCATCAGCGGGGTGCTAGACAGTGGCCGCCCCACCAGCATCATCAGCTTCAACAGTGACTGCTCCGTGCAGGCCCTGGCATCAGGCTCCCGGCCTGTGAGCATCATCAGCAGCATCAGCGAAGACCTGGAATGCTACTCCGCCATGGCGCCTGTCTCTGAGGTGAGCATCACACAGTTCCTGCCTCTCCCCAAGCTGGGCCCGGATGAGAAGGCTCGGGAGGCAGGCAGCCGGCGCTCGTCCATCAGCTCCTGGTTGAGCGAGATGAGCACAGGCAGTGATGGGGAGCAGTCGTGCCACAGCTTCATAGCACGGACCTGCTTTGGGCACGGGGAAGCCATGGCCGAGCCTCCGGCCTCCTCTGAGTTCATCAACAGCATCCAGAATGCTGCCACCGCGGTAAGCAGAGAGAAGTCCGAGGTGGGCCCTGACAACCTGCTCATCTTATCTGAGATGGGGGAAGAGTCTGTCAACAAAACCGCTCCCATCAAAGGCTGCAAAATCTCCACACTGGGCAAGGCCATGGTCACCATCTCTAACACGGCCAGTCTCAGCAGCTGCGAAGGCTACATCCCCATGAAGACCAACATCACGGTTTATCCCTGCATTGCCATGAGCCCCCGGAATGTGCAAGAGCCTGAGTCCTCCACCCCAAAGGCAACCCCCAAAACATCCCAGTACCAGTCCCAGGAAAGCAAGGAAGCCAATGCAAGGAAAGAGATGAAATTTGAGGATCCCTGGCTTAAACGAGAAGAAGAGGTGAAAAAGGAGATCGCTTACTCCAGCGAGGAAGGGGATAAGTGTGAGACTGTCCCAAGCTCCCTGAAGACTGAAGGTAAGTCAGAGCAGGGACAGGATGCCAGGCCCAACTCAGGCCACAGGCTGAGCAGTGGGAGTACAGAAGCAGCTGCCTTGCAGGTGACTGACAATGTTAGGAGGGTTGTGGATGGCTGTGAAATGACCCTGCCTGGCTTGGTGGCCCAGAGTCCCCTACATTCCAACAGAAATCTAAAGTCAAGCAGCCTCCCAAGGGCATTTCAGAAAGCCGACAGGCATGAAGAGCTGGACAGCTTCTACCATTGCCTGGCGGAGAGCAATGGCTTCAGTGGGGCTCTGGGCACCCAGTCCTCGAAGACAACCCTGGAGAGGAAAGTAGCTTCACCTAAGCATTGTGTCCTGGCTCGGCCCAAAGGGACACCGCCTCTGCCTCCTGTCCGCAAGTCTAGCTTGGACCAGAAGAACAGGGCCAGCCCTCAACACAGTGGTGGCAGTAGCAGCACTGGCAGCCCCCTCAACCAGCCAGCTACCTTCTTGGCTTGCTTCCCTGATGAGTCCAACAGCAAGACTAAGGATGTCAATAGCAGCAGTAAGCTCTTCAGCGCCAAGCTGGAGCAGCTGGCCAGCAGAACCAACTCTCTTGGCAGGACAACAGTCAGCCACTATGAATGCTTGTCGCTGGAGAGGGCTGAAAGCCTGTCATCCGTGAGCTCCCGCATGCATGTGGGCAAAGATAGTACCATGCCCCGCACTGGCAGGAGCCTGGGTCGCAGCGTGGGGGCCTCACCATCCAGCTGTGGCATCACTCAGTCGGCGGGAGCTTCTCCCAAAGCCAGCCAGTCTAAGATCTCAGCGGTGAGCAAGCTCTTGCTGGCCAGTCCTAAGTCCCGTAGCCTGTCCACCTCGACCACCAAAACTCTCAGCTTCTCCACCAAGTCCCTGCCGCAGTCCGTGGGCCAGAGCTCCAACCTGCCGCCCAGCGGAAAGCACATGTCCTGGTCCACCCAGTCGCTCAGCAGGAACCGGGGCTCTGGGCTGGCTTCCAAACTGCCCCTGCGAGCGGTCAACGGGCGCATTTCAGAACTGTTGCAAGGCAGTGCGGGCCTGAGGGGCGCCCAGCTGCGGGCAGAAGCGGAGGAGCGGGGTGGGGCGGAGGACAAGCCCACAGCCACCCACCTGCTGCCCTCACCCTACAGCAAGATCACCCCTCCGAGGAAGCCTCACCGCTGCAGCAGCGGGCACGGTAGTGACAACAGCAGTGTTCTGAGTGGAGAGCTGCCACCTGCCATGGGGAAGACCGCCCTGTTCTACCATAGCGGCGGCAGCAGTGGCTATGAGAGTATGATAAGGGACAGTGAGGCCACAGGCAGCGCGTCTTCGGCCCAGGACTCCATGAGCGAGAACAGCAGCTCCGTGGGAGGGAGATGCCGGAGCCTCAAGACCCCAAAGAAGCGGTCTAATTCAGGTGAGTACCAGGCGTGGGCTGGGAGAACACAGGCATCCGGATTCTGGGACCTTTCCTCCCCTCAATCAGCCATGGGGGTCAGACCAGGTACTAGAGCTGTAGTCCTGTGCTCCCTTTCCTCAGTGCCCTGCCACTTGAGGCATTGGCTGAGAACATAAGACCCAAAGACTTTCCTAAAGGCCTGGGAGCCAGAGGATGCTAGCTGTAGGGGTGTCAGGCAGGGAGCTAGTTCTTGCTTCCTCTGCTTTCCCTCACCTCTGCCTTCACATGTACTTGTGTTTCTATTCAAAGGCTGAAAAGGCTACAGTCCATAGCCTTCTGAGGGATCAGTCAGATCCCATATCCTTCTGACCTAGTAGCTACAGAAGCCTGTATGTGAGGCTGGTGGCCTCCAAGACCCTGGAAATTTCCCTTGGGTACATGGGACACTTCATCTCATTGAAAGTGCCATGAGAGAGGGCCTTTCTCCATTTCTACTCCAAGCACACTGGTGACAGTCATAGACACACACCAGCCATTGGTCCTCCAATGCCCCTCCGTGAATGTTAGGCAATATATGCCCATGCTCTATGCTACCTACCTGCTTGTAGAGGAGACTCTTGGCCATCTTCAGAAATGTTTTATCAGAAGGCATGTACACCCAAGACCTCACACCTGAGCTAATGATATATTCCTTGGAGTTTGGGGTGGATATGTGATAGTAAATTATGTTGCACAAAAGGAAGACTGAGGTCAGAACTGGTGGCCCAGGTACCAGGAGTAGGTGAGTTCAAAGGACAGAGGGAGAGAAATGGGCACAAATAGAAGCAAAGGTAACAAGAATAATTTAGACACTATGAGAATTTTACCTGAAAATCTATTCTTCACTAGATACTAAAGAAATCATCTCTATCAGTTCCTAATGAAATAAAATCAATTGCCCTGTGCACACTTCTGAACCTCTGTTAAATGAGGGCAACAGAGTAGAATGTCCTTGTGGCCTCTCCTGGCTGTCCACTGTCCTATGTGCATCTCAAGGTTCTGCAATTGAAAGCTTCCTGCATTCTTTGCCCTGCTTGTCAGGGCCACCATCCTAGTCAGGCCTAAGAGATGGAGTGACATGTAGAAGAGGATCCTTCTCTTTCTAGCAGCTTCTTCAAGAACAGTCCACGAGCTTTCACTATTTGCCATGGGGTTGCTTTTGACTGTTCCCTGCCGTCTGTGACCCTCCAAGCTCTGCAATGGGTCAGCCCACACAAGGGCTGAGATCAATGCCCATCATAAAGCATTTGTCTTCCTTGCATCAAAGAATTCAATCTCCAGGGACTCCCTAGGCTTGTGGCTTCCCACATTTGCCAAGATATAGAGAAGTCCATCTACCTGTCCAGACCACTGAAGATCACACCACAAGGCTTCAGTGAGGACACTCCATCTAGGCAGGCCCAGACACCGTCCTGGCTGCTGGCACTGTGGTGTCTGCATTTCCTAGCTGTGTGTTTCTGAGTCTGCTCTGCTCAGACTGAGCTCTTATTTCATATCTGTCTCGGAACAGGCTTTGCAGAAGGACCCCCCCCCCCCCCCATGTAAGACAAGGTGAAAGTGACAAGCTGCTCCTTGCAGTAAGGCAGCTGCTATCACCTATCTTCAAGGCTAGGGGTCGTGAAATGTACTGGTATTAGCTACTGAAAATAACAAAATACTTCATGCACACCAGTCTTCATGGAAAATAAATATGCTGGCCTTCCTAGTACTTGATTGACAGGCGTCATTATTACTGTCGGCTCACTGTTGGTCTGCAAAGCCTGGAGAACAGTGTAACTTTTGCTTCAAGGTTCACCTGTGCTTTCTTGGTAGAGTGCATTTCTGTTTTCTAATTTAGTGCATTGCTATCCAGCTACGTTATTCTTCTACTGTCTTAAACACTGTCAAGGTTCTTAATATATTGGTTTGGCTGGGAAGCTGGGAAGCAAATGAACGAATGTGCAAAAGATGCAGATTCCACACATTCCACACATTCCACAATGTGTGGAATAACAGCTCAGAGAGAGGCAGCAGGCTCCACATGTGCCCTTGCTCAGAGCCAACTCCCGTCATAACTGCTGCCCTCTGAGGGACTCCTTTTCAAAGGCTATTGAATGAAAATGGTGTGACATAAAAATGCCAGGGATGGTGCTGGAGATGGGATTTAATATGGAGTATCCCAAGCATTAGACCACTGTGTGCAGCCACCGTAGACTGAGGGCTCTGTGATGGATACTGCAGGGAAGATATGCTCATTTCAAGTTAGGTGACCTTGTCTGCCTTATTTATGATTATTATTATTAAGAGAAATGCTGGCTGTCAGACGTGATCAACATAAATCACAAGCAACTTTTTTAAGAGAAGCCATAAGACCCATTGAATGAAATTCCTGACTAGATGACCAGTCCTCAATCATAGGAGATGTCTTGGATTTGGAATTATGTTTTATCTGTGATCATTTTGCATTTGGAGAATTCTAATGATCTAGCCGTTTTCTTACTGAAAAAGGATTATAATTGTGTTGCTGGGAAATAACTGTGAGTTCTATGATTCCTGTGTGGTGTATATGTAACAGTAGAAATGATCAAACATTGCTGTGTGTCAACACTATTCAAGCCCCTTCCTATAGATCTATGCTGGTGATCAGCACATGAGATTGGCCTTATAGCACGGTATAGTGAAAAGATTAAGCTTCAGGTCATAAAGCTATTGGACTTTTAATTAGCCTTCCTGAGCCTCAACTTTCTTATGTACAAGGGTTTTGATAGATAGTGGCCGTGGTCTTTCTACTGGGCACATCATTATTATGAAACTGAAAATAATAGTATGACATTCTTTCCATAGGAAAGCCCTACATTAGTGAACTTCATTTTCCATTGTTGTATTTATTAGTCAGTTTTTGGTTACTATAAAATGATGCCTGAGATGATCAAGTTAAAAAGGATAAAGGCTTGTTTTAATTTAGCTCCTGGGTTCAGTCATGGTCAGTTGACCTTTTTGCTTTGGGGCCAGGTGTGAAGCAGCATATTCTAGCAGGACGTGCATAGTGGGGCAATGGTGGTTGGGAGTGAAAAGAGAGAAGGAAACTAGATCCCCAGAATACCATTAAAAGTCATGTCCCCAGTGACCCAAGGCACCCCCCCCACCATGTCCCACCTCCCAAAGGTTCCACCACTCCCCAACAGTGTCACTCTGCATACCACACCTTTAAAGCATTGATGAGACATCCATGATCTAACCACACCAGTTGTTTGACATTGATTAGGCATACTCTGTACTCCCAGAGCTGGTAATATGGGAAGAGGGGCAGCATCACAGAGTTTAAGACAACCATGAGATATGTGAAATATTCAGAGAACAGAGTGATAACATAAAGGAAGACAATGAACAGAGACATAACTGCTATGTGCTGAGCCCGTAAGGTTTGCTGTGCAAACCGGCAGAAGGAAGCTTTTTGCCATAGGCAAGATCCTGAAAATCAAAGCAATTGAAGATGGCTATGGGGAGAAAGGGCTGGTCATGAAGGATGCTGTTGCTTACATAGGCAGATAGAATGGAGGACTTTGGAGGCTGAGAAAATAAATCATAGGAGCCCAGGTTTGGAGCAGCAAGAGTATGACCCATCTGCAACATTATGGGGCTCATAAGGAACATTCATAGTGAGCCTAGTGAGAGCCTAGAAAATGTAAGCCCAGGTGATATTATCCCTTGAGCACGTGGGAAATGTAATAAGAACACATAGATATACTCTATGTAGCTCTGTAGAACTACACCAAGGGCACTTGATGTAGCATAGTCAGCAATGGGGAGTCATTATAGACTCTCAAAAGGAACTTCTATGACTAGATTTTCATTGATTCTTCACAGTTCCTAGCCAGCTTTCTGTGGTAGGCAACACAGAACTGTGTATCCCTGGGCTCTGGATTAGAGCAAAGTAACCTGGCCAGAAGGAGAATAGTGTCTGTCTAGCCAGTAGGCATCTAAGTTGCTAACAGGATGTAAATCATCACTGTACTAACTAAGCCCCCACCATTAATCCCGCCACCTCCCTCTGGATCATGCTTCACTCTCAAGGGGCCTTTTTATTCTCATCATCTGATTCCTTGCATTGCCCTGTAACCCCAGTGGGTTTACCTCGTGCCTTCTTTCCCTTGCTTGCCTTCTCTTGGCTTGATGGGGAAGTCTGAGAGTTGACAGGGACCTTGCTCTGAAGGTAGTTTGTTCCCATTGCAGGGGGCCTGGCCTGTTGCCACCAGCATCCAGAAAATGTGGATTAGACTGAGGGACTGCCTGAAGAGAAACCACCCAGGGGAATCACATTGGTTCTAAGCTATACTCATGCCTGGGCCAGCCTAGCCATGAGCTTCTGCAAGGCCTGCTTGGTATCCAATAATGAAAGGTGCAGGTTGCCATTGGGCACTACTGATTCATTCCTTGATTGGTTGGTGGTAGTTGGTAGTACAGCCCTAAATGTGGCTCATGTTTCTTATCTCTCTTTTTTTTTAAGATTTTTTTTTTTTGCGTAGTTGAAAACTCTATCTGCAGGTACCCCTTCATGCCAGAAGAGGTCATCAGATTTTAGTATAGATGGTTGTGAGCCACCATGTGGCTGCTGGGAAATGAACTCTGGACCTCTGGAAAAGCAGCCAGTGCTCTTAACCACTGAGCCGTCTCTCCAGTCCCTCATGTTTCTTATCTCAGTCTTTAGCATATATTGTCCTTTGGTGATAAGTGTTTTAAATATTGAGTGTAGTCTAATCTAGTGGTTTTTGTTTGTCTGTGGTTGGTTGGTTTTGGTTTTTGTTTCTGTACCAAACACATCTCTTCTCTTCTCTTGATGTTGAGTAAACATTGACAACATTTGATAGACCAATCCAATAGGCTACCATTTGCTGCCTGTCATGAATTGAGCTCCTGGGATACCAGGCCTATTTCTCACTGGACCTGCAAAGATATCTGTAACTAAGGACCCTCCCTGAATCAGGAGCACCCCCGGTTGGCTCTGCTGCTCATCTGGTTCCCAGGCATATGGCCCAATTTTGTTTCAATAAGATCAAGAAACACAGTGGGTGTTTCTTGGAAATAGAGGAAGGGAGCTGAAGGTTGCCAGAGTGAGTGCTTCTAAGACACTCAACCTAGACACAGAAGAGAAAAGCACAGAGTGATGGAACCCAGTCACACAAGAGAAGAACCAAGGTGAAAGAGCCTAGCCTTAGAAGAAAAGGACCGGGTGATGGAATCTTTTTGAATACATGATCAAGAGAAGAAAGAAAGTGACTGGCTCCCTAAGACACAGGAAGCTTCTGGGAGTAGGTCCCTAGAGGATGGAGCAGGTGATACCAGGGCCTTGAGCACAGAGTAAGAGTTACAGAGCATATGAAGCGGGCCAGGCTGTGCCAGGAGGGAACTGGATGAACCCTGACAAGGCTCTGCCTCTCCACCTAGATCAGTGGTTCTCCACCTTCCTAAGGCTGTGCCCCTTTAATACAGCTCCTCATGTTGCAATGACCCTCCAACTATAAAATAAGTTTTGTTGCTACTTCATAATTGTATTTTTACTACTGTTATTGATCATAATGTAAATGTCTGTGGTTTCCGATGGCCTCAGGAGACCCCCGTGAAAACATCCTTTGACCCCAAAGGGGTTGAAACCCACAGGCTGAGAACCACTGATCTAGTGGATTGAAGTTTGATCTGACCATTATAACAGACTGTGCAGTCATAATACTCCATCATCTGGGAGGCCTTGGCTCTGGCATCATGGAGATGAGAGGACTGTAACACTGACTTGTGTCATCCTTTCTTACATGTATGTGGCACTTTCCTCTGTTTATATTTCATGCTCTCCTAGGGTCTGTACCCCAAGCCAGGACTATTCTAGTTCGATTTCTGTTGCTGTAATAAACACCATAACCAGGAGCAAGTGAGGAGGGATGGATTTATTTCAGCCTCAGCTTACACTTCCACATCACGGTCTGAATTCCAAGCAGGAGCATGGAGCCAGGAAATACAGAGGAAAGCTGCTTAATGGCTCATGTTCAGCCAACTTTCTTATACAGCCCAGAACCACTTGCTCAGGGAATGTGCTGCCCACAGTGGATTGGATCATCCCACATCAATCAGTGATCAAGACAGTGCCCCAGAGACATGGCTACAGGCTGATCAGATCAAGGAAGTCCCTCAATTAAGATTTCCTTATCCCAGGTAACTTGGTTGTATCTTGGTTGTTGATCTGGAAAAAAAAAAAAAAAGAGGACAAAGACAGAGACAGCAAGTGCCCAAAGGGACCTGTGCATGCTGGTGAGTTGGTAGGGCAGGAATTTGGAAAGAGACAGAAGTGTGCTTCCCAGAGAGTGAGATGAGGCTTTAACGCTCAGAATGCCCACAGTCCCTGACACTAGCTAGCACTTGCTGTTGCATCTCCTGACTCAGCAAGGCCACTGTCCTATGTCAGAATCCTCACCTGGACTTCAGCACAGCAGATGATACAGTAAGACAGTTGCTGATGATCCAGAGACCCCTCTCAATGTAGGCTTCTGGCAGCTCAGCACAGCAGCATTTAGTGAGTAGGTCTGGTAAAAGGTTTTTTTTTGTTTTTGTTTTGTTTTGCCAGAGTAAAAGAGTCCTGGGGCTCGGTGGTTGTGGGGATAACTCAACAAAGTGCTTGCTGTTCAAGTGTGAGGGGCTGAGTAGCATCCCGAGAATCTGCCTTTTAAAACTACAAAAATGGATATGTGCTTACAATCCCAGTGCTAGGGAGGCAGAAGGGCAGATACTGGAGGCTGGCTGGCTAGTCAGCCCAGCCTATCTGGTGAGTTCCAGGCCCATGAGAGATCCTGTCTCGGAAAACACAGGGTGGGTGGGACCTGAAGAATAATACCTGAGGTTGACCTCTGACCTCCCTGTGCATGCACAAGCATGTTCACAAACACATACACATGTATGCACACACACACACACAAAAGCATGTACACACTTATATACCATATATGCAAACACACAAAACAAAATAAGTACAAGGCATGACTTTCTTAAACCAAACCTGACCTATTCATGACACAAACTTAGGTGAACAGCTATCTTTTTTGCATACTGAATATCTATACATCTAGACCATGAGCTGACTGATGAAGGGGCAGCATGCAGTGGGGCACTGCAAGACCTCTACTTAGCTGGGGTTTTCTACTTCCTATGGCTTTCTGTTGCTAACACTACCCCAGATCCCACCAGCAGCCTGGAAGGAAGTAGTTGGGGAAGAAATTGACTTCAACAAAAGCTGGAAATAATACTTCTGAGGTGAAGATGGTAAACCATGAGGAAAATCCCAGAAATCTTATGTATGTATAGACCAGCCCATACCCTCGGCCCAGGCTTCTCATAAAATGTCATGGCACATCAAGGTCTTGCTTCTAGTGCCCTTGTGGGTGATGGAAGGCAAGGCCTCTGCCTCTGAAATGTCCTGATGCTCCAGCTACTGGATTCATAGGAATATGTAAATTAAATGATGGAGGTTTTGGGCTGGAGAGATGGCTCAGCAGTTCCAGAAGTCCTGAGTTCAATTCTCAGCAACCACATGGTGGCTCCCAACCATCCATAATGAAACCTGGTGCCCTCCTCTGGTTTGCAAGCACACCTGCAGACAGAACATTGTATACATAATAAATAAATAAATAAATCTTTTTTAAAAAATGATGGAGGTTTCAGGTGCTGGGAATGGGGTCATTTGTTACACAGCAGTAGGTAACTATCATCCCATTCAATTCTGCCTCTAGTCCTTTGCAAACAGAATCATCTTGACAATGCACAAGGCTGTCTGAGGGCAACTAGCTCTCCTTAGGCACTGAGAGACACCCTCCCCTACACGTTCTACTACTGACTTCCCCTTTAAAGGGGTATTTCCTGCCTTGTCAGGGCAGATGAGGAGAAGGGCTTTACCCCCTCTATGGTCTGACCATGCAAGTTATCATTTAAACGTGAAATGTTCCTCCACTGACTTGTGCATTTAAAGACTTGATTCCCAGATGGTAACAGTGCTTTGGGAGATTCTTTAGGAGGAAATAGATGACCAGGGGTTCTTTAATTTCTACCAGAACTCCCCCTGCTTCTTGATCATTGAGATGAATCAGCTACCTCATAATTTCTGCCACCACAGACAGAAGCCACACCACCACTGTGCCTTCCCACCATGATGGACTCAACTATATATCCTGAACCAGAAGCCAAAACAAACCCCTCCGGGCTAAGTTGCTTATGTCAGGGAAAATAATGAGTGCATCAGCTTTATCAAAGCTGGATCAAATGGAGAAGGGTGATTTTAGCGGCATCTACCGCCTGCACTGTCCATGGCCACACCTTCACCTTAGGTCCATTTGGACACCCCTGCTTTCCTCTACCCTGGGCCAGTCAGAACTGTGCCTCCTGCCTTTCTGGTCCTCAATCCTGCACAGCTTCGGGGCTCCGAGTTCACAGAGGCTGGAGCTGAGGTACAGAGTCATGGAACTGCTTCCTGGGAGCCAGCTGGCTTTCGTGAGCTTTTGAAAAACAACAAAAACCCATTATCTGATCTAGTCCCACATAAAGGTGCTGGACCCTAAGAGACAGACATTTGCTTTGTCCCAGGGTTGGTGTTTCTTGGTCTGATAAATCACTGCCTGCACTTTATTGAAGCATGTATGCGTGGGGGGGGGTGTATGTGTGCACACGCGTGTGCATGTATGTGACCCGGAGGGGAGAATAGAAAGGAATCTTCATTGAGAGCCTAACATGTGTGCATGATCACACAAGAATGATGAGGCCTGTGCAAAATGAAGAGTCCTCAGTATACAGAGGGCACTTTGTAGAAAGTGTTCACTGTATTCACTCCATACTAAATGGTTATGTATCCTGAGAGGGAAGTGACGGGGCAGCATCCACATCCCCAGCTCCCCAGCGCAGACCTTGACCTCCTTTGTCTATGTTGACACTTCTTGCCCCTTGTCTCTCAGGTCAACGTCTGTGCTGTATACTTTCCTTGGCAGCGCTTGTATCTCTCAGTGTTACAGACAAGAATAGTTTCTCTGGCTGCAGAGACGGTTTGGTGGCTATAAGCATGTGTTGCTCTCGTAGAGGACCTGGGTTCAGTTCCACATCTTAGCTGTTACACATAGTGTTCCCATAAATATGGACACGGGTTTCTCTTTCATAGCATACGTCATGCCCTGTGGATTCATACCTAGAAGTGGAATGGCTAGATCATATAGCAGATCTAATATAGCTTTTAGCTTTTTAGATTATTCCTTATTGTTTTCCACAATGGCTGTAATAAGTTACATTCCCACATGCAATACATGATGTGTTTTAATTTACATCCTCGTCACAATTTTTTTCCTAGTAACAATCTAATAAATTTAACCTAATAAAATGTAAATCATTTATTATTCTTAGTGTGCATGTGTGTGTGTTCATATGTGTACGTGCATATGTCACAATTCACAGGTAGAGGACAGAGGCTAACTTTGTGGAGTGGATTCTCTCTGGGAATTGAACTCATGCTCCAAGCTTGAACAGACAGCACCTTCACCCTCTGAGCTATCTCACCACCACCCTCCAGAAGTCATTCCAACCAGGGTAACATAGTGTTCCATGTCATTTTGGTATGCATTTCTCGGTGGCTGATGAGACAGCATTTCCTGTATTTGTTGGTCATTTAGAGTTTGCACTTCTCCCAGTAACCTAACTTCATGCTACTAGGACCAAACTTCTAAAAGTCAACCTTGAAAATGCCACAAGCCAGCAACCAATTCATGGTTATTACACATAGCCTTCAGCAAATACTTAACAACACCATTGGGGAAATATTTGTTATCTGATTTCTCTTCACCTTAAAACATAGGAAAAAGTTATATAAATATACATACATATATATACACATGTGTATGTATATATGTGCATGTTTGTATATATATTATATGTATACATATGTACATATGTGTTTACATATGTTTGTGTGTATACACACACACACACATAAGGAATGAAATGAAATGAGGAATACTGGGACTAGAGAAGTAGAGTGCCTGCCATATAAGCATGAGGACCTGAGTTCAATTCCCAAAATTCACAGTAAGGGACAAAAGGAAGAAAGGAAGGAGAGAGAGAGAAAGTAAGGAAAAGGTCTGGTGCTTGTAACTTCAGTGCTGAGGTCTCACAGACAAGTGGATATCTGAGGCTTGTTGGTTGGCTAGCCTAGTCTATCCAGCAAGCTCCATGCCAATGAGAGAGCCTGTCTCAGAAACTAAGGTGGATGATGCCTGAAGAATGACCTCTAGCCACCACACACCTGTTCACATGTCCATGAGCACTTGTACCCACATATGAATCTTATACACACACACACACAACACACACACAAAGAAAATGCTGAGACCTCATGAAAACTGCCCACCATCTTTGTGCCTGTCTCATCTCATGTGAGAATTAAATGAGACGCTTTGCATACATCAGGCAGGATTGGGCTTGTCTGTACAGAAAAGCTCCGTAAGTGGTGGCAGAGCAATCTCCTCCTGTGTGAGGCCAGAGGTTCTATTCCTACCCCACCATACACACACACATAAAGGAAGATAACTGACATTGGGGTGTGGCATGCACCCTTCCTTAC
This sequence comes from Lophiomys imhausi, assembly GCA_907164525.1. Lineage (NCBI taxonomy): Eukaryota > Metazoa > Chordata > Mammalia > Rodentia > Muridae > Lophiomys > Lophiomys imhausi. The sequence goes on along the minus strand of CAJQZJ010034210.1, from coordinate 770,246 downwards.
AGGGTAGGCAGCTTCTTGAATAGTTTAGGACATTCACCATTTACAGTGGTCCTCCAGGTACAGTACCAAACAGTAGGACCTTGTTCCCCTAGCAAGGACACCTCTAACTTCATTGGAACACCCAGCCCTGCTGGGATTGTCCCAGCCTGACTCATGTCCTTGCCTGTATGTCCCTTCACTGCTAGAGGTGCTTGGAGGATGGTGGCTCTAAAGATCAAGCAAGGATTTCACTGTCTTCTCCAGATGTAGCAAATGATGGGTTAAAAAAACCAAAGGGCTGGTGGGAAACTGGAGGGCTTCATACATGACTCCAAAGTTAATGGAGGATGCTGCTTATTATGACCGTGGCTAATGAGGGATGTTCATCATGACCCTATACTATCCCCTATGTTTAAGTTCACCAGCATCACTTGCGGCTTCTGCTTGTCTTAGGTTCCCAGAGACGGAGGCTCATTCCAGCACTGTCCCTTGACACCCCCTCACCTGTGAGAAAAGCTGCCAGCAGCACAGGGGTCCGCTGGGTGGACGGCCCCCTGAGAAGCACCCAGAGGGGCCTTGGGGAACCGTTCGAGATTAAAGTCTATGAAATTGATGATGTGGAGCGCCTGCAGCGACGACGAGGGGGAAACAGCAAGGTGAGGCTTCTTCCTCCCCAAGGGTCATAGCTCCCTGCAGGTCTTGCCCTAGGGAATAGAACTTCATGAGGGTCTTCCTAGGTTTCTGGTATAGGCAGTGGGTGGTGACAGGGCTCTGGTCCCAACCACAGACTTTGGTAGGTGTTGCGTGCTCCTATTCTGGAATACCTTAAAAGCTAGTGAGTTGGACCCTGATAGGCTGAGGGACTTTTCTGGCTCCTTGTTTTGAGCTTTCGCACACAAGTGCAGACCAGCATTTGGAGGGGTGGGACAGGAGCTTTCTAGATTAGGACAGCCTGCAGTGGTCTCCCTGGAGTCAGGTGTCCTGTCTGTCGAGGTCACCAGGATCCCCACCATGTTTCTAGGAATCTGGGCTCTGAGCATCCAGCCCTACCACTGTCCTTCTCTCTGGAGGAGGCTGCATGGATGAGTCATAGCAGAAGCCCTCTGCTTTTCTTCCTCTCTACTGCCCACCTCTTCCTCTGTGCATAGGACGTCATGTGCTTCAATGCCAAGATGAAAATCCTAGAGCATCGGCAGCAGAGAATCGCTGAGGTCCGAGCCAAGTACGAGTGGCTGATGAAGGAGCTGGAAATGACCAAGCAGTACCTGATGCTGGACCCCAACAAGTGGCTTCGCGAATGTAAGGCCTATTGGCACATGTCCGTCCTTGCTATCACTGTGGTCTCCAGTAACACAATCTAGGAGCCTAACCCAGGACGACAGCCATGTAGACTGTGCATCTGAAGCATGAGGCCCATGGGATGGAGATGTCCTACAGAGCAACAATACTTCCATCAGGCCAGGCCAACAGAGGGGAAGTGAGAATTCCTGTGTGAGGTGCTTGCTCTTGAGGGTCTCAGTTCAAAGCTCCTGAAAGGGAAATGTATTATCTCTCCTATACTTAGCAGAAGATCACTAGTAGGAAGACATCTAAGCCATAGACTCATAAGGTTTATCTAGCCCCAAATGGACCAGAAGTGTAGATCTCTTGATAGACTAGAATATGCCACCCACAAATTGCTCCTGGGAACCCTGGAAGCCCTGGAGTTATCTCCATTAAGCCAAGAGCCCAGGTGATAGTAACCACCTGATAACTATTCACAATGGTGCTGTTCTTTTTTAGAGATAGACTTGATTGTCCCTGATTTGTTTGTTCCTAACCATTCCATCTACTACAAGGCTCAACTCTATTCTACCTATTATGTTGATATGGGACCAATCATGGAAGACTTTTCCCATGGTTAAAATACTTCAGCAACATTACAAACACTCTCTCCCTGACTTTCCTGCCCATCTCTTCTCTCCAACCCTCAGCTAACTGCATCCCTCTTGTGACATTCTTCTCCTGCCTGTCACCACTCCTGGTGCTCCCTGCTGGTGAGGAATCTCACAGGCAGAGCCTAGAGGCTTAGATTTGTGTCCTAAAGAGCTGGTTTAAAAACTGAGTAGAAGTGATACCAGTAGAGAAAGGCCAGGACCTACCAGCTGCTGCCTTGCCTACCAAGAGTAATAATTCACCTTCACATTGTCTTTCCTGGTATCTCAGAGGGCAGAGAGTCCTACTATTTTGGGTTGCGTCTGTGGCTCTGCTCAAGGTCCCATAGACCTGATTTCGATGCTGACTTTTGCTCTAGGCTGGCTGTGTGATTTGGGGTAAGGTGTTTGACTTTCTGGGTCTTGGTTTCCTTAACTATAAAAGAGTGCTTTGTGTCTGTCCCACAGAGTGGTTCTAGGCTGTGGTGAGTGCTTATGCTGCATGGCCCAGATCAGTTTGACATCTGGGAATAGATGCTGATATCCCAGAGTTCAGTCAACTAGATACCCTGGCAGTAGATACTTCTTCAATGCCTGCTTGCATGATACATAGTACTTCTTTGGTTGGAAGAAATTTGAACAAAAACACAAACTCTCCCACCAACTGTATTTCATCTCAAGTAGAATGAGACCAACACAGGAATGAGGGCATGAGCTAAAATCTGACTGAGATATAAACAATCCCATGCCTCTTTCTTTTCTGCTCTCACCTACTTCTTTCATGGACCCCTGAATCCTTTCTAATTGCAGGGGCTTCCCTTAGGCAGCACCCTCGTCTTCACTATCTTCTTAGAATTTTATTGTTCAAGAACAGCTTATGCCCAAGGCAGGCTTGAAAATGATCTTTATTTTCCAAATTCACAATTTTTTTTTCTTGGTGGTGAATGAGCTTACACATCCGTACACATGGGCCTCAGATGCTTGGAGTGGGTGATTGCTCTCTTCCTGCTTTGGTACATGTCAAAAATTGGTAATTTTTTTATGCTGAGAAAAACAACAAATATAAGGCTACATGAAAGGGGGAAATACAGATTTAAAATGTTTTTTTTAATAGGAATTAAGGAAGAAATCAAGGAGGCTGTATGCCAGTTCTCCCTGATGGGTAGCAGGCAATGCTATGATGATGTGCTGGGATCCACTTACAGTTTTAGTATTTCCTCCTTCTGCCTCTTTACAGTGTGGCCTGTGATGTTGCCTGATGTGCTCATAGTAGCATGAGCTCTGATTTCAGTATGCAAGAGCAGAGGCCCGGGTTTGTTTCTAGCCTCAGTCCTTATTAGCGATATAACCTTGAACAAGGATGGTCTCTGACTAGATCCGTGGCTGCCCCTGGAAAAAGAACCCTACTCCATTACAGACCCTCGTGTTTCTGTGGCAGGTGTTGTTCTGCACATTCATCTCATTTGTGTTGTTATTCCTGTCAGAAACTCAAGGTAGAGAGGAGAAGCCGGGAAGGGATCCTCCACTTCCTCCTCTTGTGTTGATGTTAAGGAGACAATGCCATCTGGGAATCCGATGTGAGGCCCCTGCTAGGTCACCCACACCCACTAGTTGCTGTCCATGCTGCACTCCCCACAAGGACCCTTTGAACTGGGACCCTAACATCCCTAGAACTGGGACCAGGCTGTCTACCACTCTGCCAAACCATCATGGGGCAAAGGGACCCCAGATCCCTCCCCTTAGGAAGGGAACACACAAGGACCTTTAGTGCTGCTGTAGGCCTGAACCCAATGCAAGACATAAAGGCCATGTGACTCAACTTGTCCTTTAAGCCCAAGGTGCCTTAGTTGTTAGTACATGTTTTTGAGACATCATATATACCGTGACCAGTCACTGAGATGGTGAAATTGGGTCAGGTGATGGCTTGTACTGACCACCTCAGCTCTCAGGAGGAAGAGACAGGAAGGCTGGGAGACTAAGGCCAGCTTCAGCTACCATGAGAGTTAGAGGCCAGCCTGTGCTATATGAGACCCTGTCTAAGAAACAAAAACAAGTCAACAACCAAAAAGAGGCAGGGTCTGGATTCCCAGTCAGAGGGTCAGCAACACATAGGACAGGAATGGGAGCCAGCTTTTTCTAGGGAGGTGGGATATGCATGTCACTCAGGTGATCACTCCTGAAAGGGGGACTCTTGCTGCCACAGCATCCGAGAGCTGCTTGCCTTGGTCAACAAAGTGGTGGAGTGGGGACCTCACAAATCTGTGTTGGAGTTAGCTAGGGCAGGCATGGGAAGGTTCTAGACCACCTCCCTGTTCCTTAGAACTGTCTCTGAATATTAAGGAGCTAGAAACCACAATGGATGTTCCTTTCCCCAGCAGACCCTGAGGACCAGGCAGGAGGGGATGTTCATGTTGCATAACTCAGGCAAACTTAGCCCAGAGGAGGTAGGGAAGGTAGCCCGTCCTACAGGTAGCTCTCCCATCTCCAAGAGCTCTTTTGTCTTTCAGTTGACTTGGAACAGGTCCTGCAGCTGGATTCTCTGGAGTACCTGGAGGCCCTGGAGGGCGTGACAGAGCGGCTGGAGAGCCGCGTCAACTTCTGCAAGGCCCATCTCATGATGATCACCTGCTTTGACATCACCTCCAGGCGCCGATAAGGACCGGTGGGCTCTGAGCCATTGGTCCCTCGCTCCCCAGGACTTCAGCAGGACACCGCCCTCCCAGGCCCTCTGTGCTGGCAACACTCAAGACACTAGGATGAGGATGAAGGTTGGTGGCAAGTCTGGAGTGAGCGTGGAGCGAGAGGCGATGTTTCCTTTGTTTTCTGTGGGAAAGAAAAGGTACAGACACCAACTGTGGAAGGAGGAAGTGATGGGAAGCCCCGTAGGACTGAGAAAGCACTTTGAGGAACCTTGAAGACGTCTGTACATAAGGACAGCTAGCAATGAGAGAGACTCTTACCTTACAGTTGGGAGGAAGGGGAGGGTGATGTGGGATTGCCATTGAAAGCAAAACACCAACAAGATGACCCAGAACGATGGATTAAGTGCCTTGCAAATCTTTATGATTATCCAAACATTTGTTTCCTACTTTCTTGTGTCCAGATGGTGCTAGTCAAGAAGAAATCAGCAAAACAGAAAACAACCCAGTTTTTGAAATGTATCTACACCTTGTTTTCTCTTGGTATTTTTCTCTTGTTTTGCTGTTTGTTTCTAAGAAGTTATGTTTGTAGTGACGTCTCCTAATCGGTATTGCAGCTGAATAAATGCTGTCGTCTTTCATGGCTATCCTGGTAAGGCCTCTCAGAACATGGAAACTGCATTGGCATGAGACAGCATGTTTCCCAGGGAGGTTTGGAAGGGCAGGTGGCAGAAGATGCCACCTTCTATAAGCAGGTCAGCTGGCAGACCCTGGATTGAGCTTGGAATGGAACATATGAGCTTTAGCGACAGGGAGAGGTGTCTTTAAAAGGAAGAGTGAGCTGAGCCCCTGTTCTTGTTTGTTTCATGCAATTATGGCTCCCAGAAAAAAGCTCATGTTTCTTTGTAGTCCAAAGACCCTGGATGGAAAGTTTGAACAACTCCAGCAGAGTCCTGTTTCTTCGTTCTCATATTCTATGGTATTATTGATGAAAAGTGAGGCTGGCTGCATTGAGACGCTCTTGGGCTCACACAGGTGATACTCAGCATCCAATTAGAAAAAAGGAGGCTTGGTGTTGTGTATATCCCTCTGCCACCCAGAGTCTTGTCCAGTAGCAAGAGGCCAGCTCTCCACTATCCTAAAGCCTCTGTGGCTTGTCCTTGTAGCCTTGGTACCTGAGGCAGAGAGAAGAACCCCAACCCTAAATTCCAGAACCCTGGATATCCATGGTAGAGTTGAAAGAATGTGGAGACCTAGATCTCCATCCCCACCCCATCCCCTGCACACCCACAAAACAAAACAAAGACTGAGGACTTCATTCTCAAATTACTCCCCTCCCTACAGAGTTGTTGGACCATGTTAGGTATATAGGGCTGAACCATGGAATGACAAGGAATTGTCTACAAGCTACTGGGACAACTAGGCATCCCATGAGGACCAAGGATTATCCTCTCTCTCAGAGCCTCTGCAGCCTGACTGTGCATGCACACGCTTAAGGGGTTGGAAAGGGGCTTCTGCCTCCTCACCCTCCCTGTAGCACATCTGGGCCAGCCCCGGTTAACAAACTCCTCAACTCTAGATGCTCTGCAAAGAGAAGAAACTTTGAATTTCTGGATCAGTCCCCTCCTGGACAGACACATGTACCCCAGCACTGCGTGGTGCATGGTCATTGGAACTCACCACATGGGAGCGGACATCATGTGAATGCCATGGCACCCTGGTCCTTTATTCAGAACAGGGCACAGATGAGACCACTAGCTTGACTGTTTTAGAGGTCAGCCCTGTGGACCAAAAGCTAGCCCCGTGGGTCATAAAATCCTACTTTACACGGTCCTAAGAGTTGACTCTTATGCAAAGACTTGACTCTTATGACTCCCAAGCTTCTGGTTGAATGGCCTAAACTCTGGAATAGCTCATTTTCCCCTCTGTGCATACTGCAGCTTTAACAAGTGTGTCTCCTGGGGAAGCAGGCCCTTCCCAGATCTTCTGCAGCTTCCTGCCAGTGCCCTTGTGCAGGAGCCCTGGGCTCAGGGCCCACCTCAGCTTCATAGCACATGTGTACATGGGCCCGCTTAGCAGCAATGTTCTTGGAACTTCTGGGCCCGTAGGGATGCCAATACTTTAAACATCTGTTTTGATTGCTGGCTTGAAATACACTTCTATGTTTTGTTTTTCATGAAAGACCTTGATTTGTTTTTTTTTTTTTTGTTGTTGTTGTTGTTTTGTTTTTTAAGTGAGCACTCCTGGGTTTCTTTTCCCTCTTCAAGAGCAAACTCATTTGATTAGTATAACCTTGGCTTTGGACCTTTCTGCCTTTTCTCTTAGCCCTGAGGTCATCAGATCCCAGTGAATACTTTAGCAGGCCACCAACAGAGCCCAGTGCCTTTGCTGGAGTAAAGCCATGCTGACACACATCTGAAGAGAGCAGATCCTCAGTCAGCAGGTTCTCCTGGAAGAGTGGCCCTCAGTTGCCCCCCCACTCAGATCTGCTTGTATTCATTCCAAGCAACTTTATGTTCCAGCACCAGTGGCCATGTTACCAGGGTTACTTTACCAAGCCAGGTTAGCTTTCCAGGAGGCCACACCCACATGGCAGGGCATCCCACAGTATCCAACAGTCTGTGGTGCAGGCAGATATTAGCGTAAAATAGTGTGCATCTCTTGTCCATTCAAATATCCAGTCTGCCTCCCAAGCAAGCTGTAAACATCTTAGTCCACTGCATTGCATTATCTTAGCTGATAAGTTTTGTGGAGAATTGTGATGCACCTGTTCCCTGCCCTGCCTATGAGATGCCTGTGGGAGTAGAACTCTTTAAACACAAACAAGTAGTCCTAGGATCTGAAGACAGTGGCTCTGTGAGGTGGCTCCAGGTTTGGCTTGGGGACAAAACAAACAAACAACCCAAGAGGGCAAAGGGAATGTCAAGAACTCACTTCTAATTCATTATTTGTCCATAGAAGGCCCAAAAGCATTTCTTTGAAATTAATATTTAACTATATGTGCCTTATTTACGTTCTGTTCATGCCCCCACAACTCTAGCCCTGCTTCAAAGAATTTAGTGTGAGGTAGAAGCATTTTCAGCCAAGATCTGAGACAGGGGCATCATTCTCTCAGAAGGAAACCCTTACACTCGGGGGGTGGGTGTAAGGAAGAATGTCGTCACTCTGAGGGAGCACACATTTGCTGTATTTTGGCTTTCAATACCCACTTAAGAGCTGGAAGCTTTGCTCTTATCCCTGAACCCTTGTGCATTCCATAGGAAGCTGTCTCTCACTTTCTTCTCAGCACAGTTGAAAGCAGTACACTTCTCTTGTGGTTTCACCTCCAATTGCTGTTCCGAACATGGGGAACATAAGATGTAATTGTAGAGATGAATCCCCTGGTGACACAACAATGACCCAAACAATGACCCCCAAGCAGGAAAAGGGGCTCCTGAGCTAGAGACTGGGGTAAGGACACCATACAGCCCCAGGGGTGGGCAGCAGAAATGCTCATCAGGTAGGAACCAGTTCTCATTTGTCAGAATCAGCCTTAAGTTTGGGGTCTAATGTCCAGGAAGGATCACTTAATGCTGCATAGGGAAGTTCTTCAAAAGGACCCAATACTCAGGTTGTACTTGCTGCAAGGATTTCCATTCGAGCTTTGAGCAAGAAAAGCATCTGCCACATGGGTGTGGATCTCACATCTTGGGACCAGCCACCCTCTCTGGCCTTCAGAGTCTCCTCATTAATTTGGGTTCATTAATAAGCCTTCCTCACAGGTTTGTAATTCAAACCTGCCTACTGCCTTTGACTTCCCCCATTAGAGAAGCTGAGGTTGGCAAGAGCCCACAGTTTGCTCAGTGCAAATGAGCCCTTTGCTGATCTGTAATTGAGCCCAAAGTGAATGTTTTTAGGGTTTCCTTATTCTACCAAGAATTCTGGTCTGTAAAAGAAATTGCTAAAAATGAGTTTCTTCCAAAATTGAAAGCAGATTTCCTGGATGTTGTTCTCTCCTTGGGACATATGCAAAAACCTTTCCTCCCTTCTAGAGTAGTTTATCTTTAAAACCCAAAGCCAGGGCCCATTAGAAGCAGGTTGAAAATCCTGTGTTCTATGAGTTGATACTGACTAAGCCATCCGCCATTATTGTCCCAGGAGTCTCCCTGCCACAGCCTGGCAGCATGGCCCAGATTTCCACATTGAAAGGGGTGTGCTCAGTGCTAACACATGTGCAACAGTGGGAGAGGTCTACACAGCCCACTCTTCTTTGCGCCAAGTTAAACAGCTGAGGGCAAGTTTCACAGACACAGTTGGGTGAATGGTTCTAATCTTTTTTTTCAAGTGATGGAAACACAGTGTTCTTTTACATTATATAGAGTACCACTCTCCTGGAATATGTATATATACATATATATATATATATATATTCCACTTCACAACATTACAAAGCTGTTTGTAACAGTGCATAAATTGTATCCTTTAGCCATCTTTCTGATGTGTCATACAGAACATATTTCTAAATGACAAACTCTGGATTATTTCCATAAGACTAAAAGCAAGACTCTAACACAGGAAACTCTCTTAAATCCAATATATCTTCTCCCCAAAATTTTTTTAATTCCTAAGAGTTAATTTATCCATCCCTAAACAAACACATTCTACTTTAGGGTGGCCTTATGTAAAACCCAAGGTGATGTCACAATATTGGGCACAGTGTGGCACTGTGGGTAGGGCCATGCCCAATATTCTCCACATATAGCAATTCCTGGTGTCACATGTGTGGAAGGGAGCATTCCAATCCCAGGGTCATGCTTCTGTTTTATGTACACTTAGAATGACCTTCCTGAAGGAGTATCCTGTCTCCATCCCCTGCACTACCAGCCTCCTGCACTGCCAGCCTTCCACACTGCCAGGCTTGATTTACAGAGACATTATCATTGATTTGTAGCCTCAGAGTGTCGTCCTGTAGCATCTCTTATGTTTCTGGGTCTACTTATGCATCGCGGTCAGGAACGCCCTCCACATGTTCTAAGTTGAAGTATGTGTTTGCTCTGTCTGTGTTTGTCTTTTTCTTCTGTTTTCCTTCCTCCAGCAAAGTCTGTTAACAGAGACATGGAGCAGGGAAGGGAGGGTGGATGTGCACGGGGTGGAACCTCATCCTCAAAGTGCAGAGCTTTACTCTGAATCTCAGCTGTCTCTCTAGTAGGCAGCGAACGGGACTGAGACAAGTTCTTCCTTTCAAGTTGTCGTGGTGATGAACTTGGAAATCATGTTCCATGGGCCTCCGTAACAGAGGATCCAGTCTCCTCCACCTGGGTCTCTACTCAGCCCCTGAGGAAAGTGCTGACAGTATTAAGTTCTACTCATTCCCCAAGACCCCCAAGAGGTCCTCATCGTGGATAGTTGTTGTAGCTATCTGTTCTGAAGAAACCAAAGCACTTTAGAGTCTTACAACCCATAATACTTATGGCATGTGTCCCCTGAGGGGCAGAGAGGGGCTTGGGCCAGTGGTCTCATTTGAGAGGCAGCTAGAATGAGGAGGAAAAGCCTGGAGCTAGAAGGCGGGGAGGTGGGGCCACAGCTGGGGGCCATCAGTAGCTATGACCCTTGGGCGGGCTGCTGCATTTTGCTGGGCCCTCTGTAGGTGGTTGTGGGGAGGTCATAAAAGCTGCATTCCTGAGATAGCAGAGAAGGAAGGAAATTGTGTAACCTGTGGGGCATGCTTTGAAGAAATTAGACATTCTCTCCAGAGCAGGGGAGAATCATACATAGATGAAGAAGCTGACATAGATATTCACTGACTGGCCAGGTTCAGAGAAGAGTCTCACAACAGAACTGGGACATGAGCCCAGCCACCTGGACTGTCCTTTACACCACCTTGCACCCAGAGAGTGTCCATGAACACACGCTGCTCCTCTGTGCCAGTGTGTGCACAGATATGGGCGCGTCTGTACAGGGCAACACAGATGAAGAACATAGGACAGAAACCCCGAGTCCTAATTCTATTTTCAACAGTAGACCTATCTGTGGCCTGGGACACACAGCCAACTCTTCTGGGACTCGGATTTCCTAAGTTGTAAAGTGAGGACATTGTGGTACGTGGTCTTTGTGGTTCTTCCGGCTTTGGCCATGAGAGTCCACGATGAGTGATGTATGTATGTATGTACATATCGATACACTTACCTGTAGAAACGGGCCCACTGGGAAATGGGAGACAAGGGCCTGCCCAGGTGCATTGACTGTATCAGAATCGGCAACTTCACAAGTCCATAAGCCTTCATTTTAAAAGTCAGCAGTGACACTTACTGTCATTGTTTCAAATTCTCTGTTTAACTGGGGAGAGGACTGGTGCTGTTCTAAGAACCAAGTTCTTAGCTCACAGTGTTTGCCGTTACTTTTAAAAACACAAGTCATTTGTTCAATAGTAAAAGTTTTTAACTCTTCTGCCTTGGGCAGGTCCCCCAACGGGACCTGTTTTGCAGGTTGGGCTTCGTGTATGGGCTTTTACATAACCATATAAAAGTTAGCTGTTGGCTTGATCATGGTAAATATGAACAGACTGCCTGGAGAACGGTCCAGAAAAGAATTGAATTCTATAGTTCTCATCAGCTGTGTGCAATTTCCTGGTGTGAAGATGTTGTTCGCTGGCTACGGTCTCTGACTTTGTGGCATTTGAGGTATAAAATGTTGTAAAAAATAATTGGTGTTTAAAAGAATCAAACTACAGTGGCATTAAATGTTCACTTTTATTCTACTCAGAGTCGTGCTTCCTTCTCCACCCAGTAGGTCCTTTTGTGTACAAGGGGAATACAATTCAGAGACTGAGGTAGGTCACTATGCCAAAGTCACATCTCAGCCTAGGGGACAGTTGGCCCAATGATCCTCTGGGATTCACAGGTCTAGTCCCCCTGAGGGTCTGTCCTCCAGCAAGTCAGAGACTCAGGCAAAGAAGGATGGAGGTGAGGGCTAAGCTACAGAACCCCAGGAATGGTCTTTTGTCCCCAAAGAGTCAGCTGGCATGGTGCAGCTTCTACCTCAGTTCAGTAATTCTGGTGTCACACAAAATCAGGGTGTTTGCAGTGGTTGAGCCTGGACACTGTCCTGATGTCCTCATTGTACTGGTACTTGTGGTCATTACATTCGTACTTGTCTCAACTGTGACTAAGCACATTCCAGAAGAAGGAGAAAAAAAGATCTAGAATGTACAAATATCTCCTAGGGCAGCCCATGCCCCTCCTACACAGATAGCAATGGACACCTCCAGTCATCAGGGTGCACCAACACCTAGGGGACAGGCCAGGTGGCTACCAAAACAAACACTTGCTCTTGATCCTCTTCAGGACTGCCTTACATCCCTGCCCCTGCTCTGACAACCTTGCCTGGCTTGTGGGCTGCTCGGATCCTAGGCAAGACTTTCCTGGGCTCCCCATGGGTCACCAAAAAAAAAAAAAAAGAAAAGAAACTATAAGTTAAAAAAAATAATCAGGTTCTTCCCTGGAAGCTCAAGGAGGCATGCTGTGTACCAACCACTCCCTTGGGAGAACAGACCATGGGATGGAAGGGATTGTCCAGTCCTCTCCATCCTCACTTGAGGCCCCCATCTCTCAGTGCTCCAGGGTTCAGGCATGGCTTTGTCATCTCAGCCTATTTATTCTCAGTTCACATCTGCCCACTGAAGGGGTTGGCAAGGAGAATGGGTATGGTCATCAGAAGCCACTTGTCTTTTGTATTGTCACAGTCTGTCTTTAGATTGCTATCTACATTACTTGTCGATGTGTGTGTGTGTATGTGTGTGTATGGGCTACACATGTGTATGACCCATGTGTGGAAATCAGAGATCAACCTCAGATAGTGTTCTTTGGTCACAGTCCACCTCTTTTTTTTTTTGGAAGCAAGGTTTCTCAGCACTGGCCTGGAATTTGCTGTTTAGACCAGGTCATCCAGCAAGCCCCAGGAATCCTCCTGCCTTCACCTCCCCTGGCTGGCATGACAAGCACACACCACCACCCCTGGCTTTATTTTAAAGCATGGGTTGGTTCTGGGGACCAAACTGAGGTCCTGGTGCCTGGGTGGCCAGCACTTTACTGAGTGGCTCTCCTTTCATTTGTTTCATGTATGGGACCATGCATCTGTCAGGAGCAGCCTAAGACAAGAAACACTTATTTCAGCTCCCAGCTTCATGGTACATAGTCCATCGTGGTGCACGCACCAGGAAGGGTGGCTCATCCACAGTGGTTCTGGGGCAGGAGCTCCTTCTACCAGGAAGCAGAAAGCAAGCCAGGCTACAGCCCTCCGGGCCGGTCAGTGGCCTCATGTCCAGAGGTTCTGTAGCCCCGTCAAATCGTGCCCAAGGACCAAGTGTTCAAACACAGGAGCCTGTCAGGGATGTTTCATGTTCAACCCACGACGTCATTCTTTTCTATTCCTTCATCGTAGGGATGACATTACTCAACCTGTCCATTGCTATTCTGTCTATGAACAGTACTATGATGCCCATGGTCAGCTGCCCTTGGGACTAAGAAATCAGGAAAAGCCATGCAAAGAGATTCCTTCCTCCTGAATTAGCTCATCAGGGGTCAGGCTCTTCCCATTCCCACAGAAACTTTGTGTCTTAATTAGGGGCTGCCATAGTGTCTGAGGCCTCTCCACCTGCTCCACTAGCTGGAGGCATTTCTACAAAATCCTTATAAACATGTGAAACACTTGGAGGATGGCCATAAAGACTTGAGACTGGATGTTGTGGTGGCTGCTGGCATTCTGGGTGTTTCCTAGCCCCCTTCCTAGCATTCAGAACCAATCCTGTAGCTCACTGGACACTCAGCCAACACCAGCTGAATGAATGAGTCAATCAACTATCTTGGGGAGATGATATAGTAGGAGAGACTGGATGGGGAGGTGCAGAAACTTCAGACCCCGTGAAGAAGGGGCCAAAGGACTAAGTTTGGAAACCCCTAGCTGATACAAAACCCACAGTTCACAGAGGAGTGGCAGCAGCACTCAATGCCCTTTGCCAAGGCCAAACCTACACCTGTGGCTCTATTAATACACCCAGGTCAGCCTTGACCCCCAACCATTGCTTAGCCCTGGCCTCTGAATTCCTAAGGCACACTACTTTCCAAGAGATGAAAACACAGGGTGTTTCTGAGCCCTATGGCACATCTATAAAAGCCAGCATTGAAGAAATCTTTACGAATACCTATTGCCCCTTCTGGTCACTGAAATAAAATAAACCCTGGGCTTCAAGAGTTCTGGTTTGCTACACGTAGTTACCCATGACCGATAGGAGAATGTAGGCCATCATCAACAACCAAGACCTCTGCACACACCCTTTCCTCCAGCGTGGGCCTAGGGCCAAGCCCCAGCTGGGAAGTGTTCTCTAGAGTACAAGGAAAGAGGATGAGGCACAATGAGCATCATCCACTGCCTTGGGGAGGTGATTGACAGGTCACCATGCTGCCACCCTGGGCCAGCTGCTGTGGGCCCTGTGCTGTGCAGGCATATCTGCCTGCAGGGTACCCAGCACAGTGGCTGCTTTATTTTCATCACTAAAATTGTTGAATTGCCCTTTGTCCTTCTTCCATAGTTGGGACTGAGGACTGGGTTTGTTTTTTAGTTTTTAATGTTCTGTTTTGTTTTGTTTGAGACCAAGTCCCACTTTGTAGCCGAGGTTTGTAGAAGTATATTGTTAAATTATTTACCAGAATTAAAATTATAGTTAATTGGTTGACGGTGTTAATCCTTAACCCGCTGTTATAAATGAGCACACACACAGGCACCTAATTACTTTTAACAAGCCTTTGCCTGGATTGAACTACCTTGGCCCATCTAAGCTATCTTATTCTATTCCCCCAAATAAAACCCCACATAATATACATACATCCCCTGGGCTGTTATTCTCGACACTATGCTGATGTTCCAGGCCACATGGAATGATCTTCTTCCATTTACCCCATCGTGTCTTTCTCCTCCTTCCTCCTGGCTTCCTCTACCCAAGATCCTCTCTGTTTGCCCCATAAGCCCTTGCAACTTAGCCCCGCCTATCTCTCTCTCTGCCCAATCTAGGCTGCAGCATTTATTAGCATCACTTGGTGCACTTATGGCCTGGCGTAGCAAGCAGGCCTCTGGGAGCAGATTAATTAGCACTTAGAATACATAACAGAGCACCGCATCACAGGTTGGGTGGGAACTTGCTATGTAGTCCATGCCCGGATTGAAGTCATAGCACCTTTCCCGCCTCAGCCTCCCAAGTGCTAAGATTACAGGCATACTGCCATTAAGCACCTTTATTTATTTTTATTTTTAACTGGACTTGTAAAGCTGAAACTAGAAAATAAAAATCACTTTTTATCTCACACTGGTGAGAAACACTGTTACTGTTGTCATTAGGTTCTAACTCTCTCTCTCTCTCTCACCTCAATCTTTCATTAAGGTGCTTAATGGCAGTATGCCTGTAATCTTAGCACTTGGG
>CAJQZJ010034210.1:733846-755165 GCA_907164525.1 Lophiomys imhausi | reverse complement strand
TCTCTCTCTCTCTCTCTCTCTCTCTCTCTCTCTCTCTCTCTCTCCAAATCACCTTGACCGTGACCCTGTCAGAATCTGTTTTCCCCTCAATCCCACCATGTGCACTTGCCGGACCAGCCCATATGCTTTAACTTCAGGACAGGGCCAGCTGCAGAAGGTTTCAGCACATGGACTGGGCCCCGTTGGTATGCCCCATTCCCAGTCGTTAAACTGTGAGCTTATACTCCCTTCCCACTGTTACCAGTTACACTGTCACCAACACGTTGACCATAAATCTCCTCTTTACTTCTCCGACGCATCCCTGAGGATAAATTCCTAGTTGTGAACTAGCTGTAACAAGAGGAATAAAACATTACAAGGCGTTTTACACACATCAAGTGGGCCACGCTTTCCATTGTCCACTTGAATGATGAATAGAAGATCCCTGATGGCCCCAAAGAAAGTTTATTCTTCTTCCTTACACCTGTGTCATGGATGCACTTACCTGTTCATTCCACAAATGTACAAAGAGGGGTTTCCACGTGGGACAGTGTTCCTTAGAAGACGCACCAATTGCTTGCCCTATGCTCCTACATATTTTAGCATAGAGCATGCATGCATCATCAGCCTCCGAACTTGGCTTCTGGTTGCTGGGGGCACTTGGTGTAACTTAGCAACTAACTTTTACGACACAGAGAGCTTAGACAAAGCTATCAAAGGAAGAGGAATTTTATATACAAAAGAAACCTGTCCTGGGACTATTCCCTGGAGATTCGAACTCCCATCTCTACTCTCTGTCTCTGTGAACTCTGGGCTGAGGAGTCCTAAAGCCAGGTGTTGGCTTGGGAACAATAGCTTCCAGGGAACTCTAAGAATCTCTAAGCATGTCTGGGCCCTAGGCATGGTCTGTCTTGTCTGGTTTCTCCTGGGGATTTTTCCACAGCTAAAGGCAGGCCCTGTGCAGGAGTTCACTGTGATACAGCCTGAGCTCAGCAGGCCTAAGAGGACAGTGTTGTTTTATTCATTTTCTGCTGTTTTCACAGAATATGAGTCATTTATAAACAATAGAAACACATTTGGATCAAGGTTCAAGAAGTTGGAAATCCAAAAGCACCATGCAGAGGTCTGACAGTCATCAGACAATGGAGTGGGGAGGACAGAGGAACATGAGCAAAACAGGTATCCTGAGGAAGGACTCCTGGGATGGGCCTCTGGTCTCCACAGAGAAGAAGGAAACTTCTACTAGGTCCCACCTCTTAAAGGTTTTCCAAGAATGTCAGGTTAGGATCCAAGCCCTTACCCTACAGACCTAGGAGTGGGGCACTTACTATCTAAACAGCAGTAACAAATCCTGAAGGTTTTTCTGTAGTGACTTCTAGAGTGTAGATAGGGCTAGGGTTAGGGTTAGGATTAGGGTTAGGGTTAGGGTTTGGGTTAGGGTTAGGGTTAGGTTTAGGTTTAGGGTTTAGGTTAGGGTTAGGATTAAGGTTTGGGTTAGAGTTAGGGTTATGGCTTGGTTTAGGATTAGGGTTTTGGTTAGGGTTAGAATTATGGTTAGTGTTTGGTTTAGAATAATTGTTTTGGTTTGTTTTTGTGTTAGGATTAGTGTTTATGTTAGTGCTAGATTTAGGGCTTGGTTTGAGTTAGGGTTAGTTTTAGGGTTTAGGATTATGGTAGAGTTTTGCTGATGTGAACGTCAGCATACTCTGTAAAGTTCTACCCCATGCATATGGCATTCAGAATCAATATTAAGTGCACACCTGGCTGGAAGAAACAAGAGGCATGAAATCCCCCTGTCCTGTGTAAGCTAGTTCCATGGCTGGTAAGCCAAGACAGTCCTAGGACAATTACTACTTTTGGGGGGTGAGCAGCAGAAAAGTCCTGCCTAAGAAGCTTAGCCTACATTGAGTCCTTAGCTGACATTCTCTGAGGAATTATGGATTTACCATCATCAAAGTGTTCACTACCCCTGGGTTCCTGTGCCATGAATTTCCTTTTCTAGAATTCTGAAATGGTGAATTAAGTAACACTCCTGCTTCTTAACTGACCCTCTCTCTCTTGAGACACCACCAGTGGACAGTGGTCAGGGTTGGAGAGGACTTTCCCTTATCCTAACCACCCACCCTTTGCCCACCTATTCACCATCAGGTTTAAAGGTTTGATGTGGGGTACAGGATCCCTTTATGAAACATTTGGACAAGAAGTTTGTATGTCAGGGCCACAATGACCCAGAAGCCACAGTTTCAAAAACCTCAGGACTTCCCATAACAGGGAAAGGTCATTCATGCCAGTCCTGACCCCAGACAACTGAGCTTCCGGCTGTGGGAATGACTGAGTCTCCAGAGGCCTTTAGGGAGATAGAGGGGCACCTCTCTGCAGCAGCATGTTTGAGGTTATCAGTGGTAGGACACCCCCCCCCCATAGCCTCCAGGAACCTGTCTCTCAGGGTTGGTGACAGTTCTTTGTTGTCATTTTCTTTCTTTATGTTTGGGGTCCTCCATAGACCTCGCCCATGCTAAGCACCTATTGGACCACAGAGAAGCATCCCAGCCTCTGTACTATGGTCTGTCCCCAACTCCTGTGCAAGTCTATTTACTGAGTTCAGGGCCATGGTCTCCTGTACATAGGCATGCTATTGGTTCTGCTTCTCTGGGGAATCTTGGCTAATACAGGACTTCCCTTCCCTGACAGTGGACCTGCTCTTTCTCTAGTTAAAAAAAAAAAAAAAAAAAGTCCCTTAAGGAGAGCCCAGAAAGGAAAGGATGGGGGGGAGGAAAGGCCTCATTAGGACCCTCCACCTGGATGGTCACTGCATGGACTCTAATTACTGCACCTGAATTATTCTTCTGCTCACAAAGGAGGGCGTCTCTAAGGTCCTTATTAAAATGCTCGAAGCTCCTTAAGAATGGCAAAATGAAAACACAGGAGCCTTGTTTGAGCTGACAAGAGCATAAATAGGTCCTGAGGGCAGCTGATCCCCGGTCATGTCTCTCCTGGCCCAGCTTCAGCTGACCTGTGCTTTTGAAGGAAGACCTAGGAGGGGGACTCTAGGGTGGCGGCTCTGCCCTCCACAGTCCTTAATCCTGAGCACTGGAAGGAGAGAAGGGCTAGCTGGGAGTCATGGAAACAGCAGGAGGGGGATTTGCTTCGGCTACTCATATGCTCATTGCTGAAGTGTTGGCGATCCCTACAATGTGTCGGAGGACATGGTTCTGGAAGCAAAGAACCAACAGTGAATGAGAAGAACACTGCCCAAACTCTTGTTGGGCAGCAACATTTT
This sequence comes from Lophiomys imhausi, assembly GCA_907164525.1. Taxonomy (NCBI): domain Eukaryota; kingdom Metazoa; phylum Chordata; class Mammalia; order Rodentia; family Muridae; genus Lophiomys; species Lophiomys imhausi. Next base: position 751,906 of record CAJQZJ010034210.1, on the reverse strand, counting down.
TTTTTCTGCACAGTGAATGAGAAGGACACTGCCCCTGGCAAGGCACAGTGACGATTACAAAGTTCAGTGCGTAGCCACCTTGGCTTCACGGAGAGAAATCCATTCTGAAAGCTGCCCCTCCTGAGAACTCGGTTACCCACTCGGCCCTTCCCTTCAGTCATGTGGAGTGTGTGTCACCTGTCCCCTGCTGCCCTGAGAGTTACCTCAGAGACAAGGTCACTCTTCACCTGCCCATAGAGATTCAGGGGGTTCACAGTGCTTAAGGAACAGGTATCCACTGACAACTTGCTTTGAGGCCCTTGGAGTCAAAGGCCTCCAAGAGAGGGTATGCAAGCTCCTTCCCCAAAGGCTTGGAGCCCATGGAGGATAAGACTAAATAAGAAACAGCAATTTAATGGGCTCAGCTCCCAGGGGTGGGGCACATGTCCAGCAGCACAGAGGAGAGCATGAAGGGCAAGCCTGGGAGAGTGAATGGAGCTTCCCAGGCATGTAGAGGAAGAGATGGGCCTTCAGGGACTGGAGGAGGCAACCAGAGGGTGAGAGACGGAGCCCTGTTGAGGAGGAGAGCTGGCAAACACGGAGCCTTCAATTAGACTGTGAAGCTTTTGCCCTCAATCCTATGGTAGACAGGATGGAGCGTAGATGCTTGTCCAGCATCCATGAATCCCTGAGTTTGTTCCCAAGCACCACATAAGCCAGGCATGGTGCCATATGCTGGTAATCCCAGTGTCCCCTAGTAGGTAGGAAGAAGTTCAAGGTCATCTTTGGGTGTGAGTCCACAGCCACCTTCAGCTACATGAGACCATGTCTCAAACAAACAAACAAATCCCCTCAGACATAAAATCACAAATGGTCCAGTTGGAAGACCCAACTGGACCCAAGACCCAACTCCACAGAGCATGGAGGTGATTTCTCCAAGGTTGCAGGTGTTTGGCCGAAATGGACCATGATGTCCAGAGTGCATATCACATGACCTCCTCACCCCCCTATATCCCCTGCCCCCTCCACTCCCCAGTACTTACACTTTCATTTCCTCCCAAAGAATTTCTGTCAATCTCCTGTGCTAAGCCTAAGCTATTGGACTCAGTTGGAGTCTCTGACCGGCCAATAGGAAACTCCGAGGCACTCGAAGCAGCCCAGCAGCTTATTCATGAAGTTGAGGAGAAAAATGTCCTTTATTTGCAGCTTTCTATAATTTTGAGAATTAAAAAAAAAATCAAAATAGATATAGTGGTTCGTGGTCAGTATTAATTTGTACACTGGTTAATTTTTCATTTTTATTTTTTTCAGGGTCATCTGGGAAGAGGAACTTCAATTGGGAAAATGTCTCCATTAGGCCGGCTTGAAGGGTTGGGGCATTTTCTTCATTGATGATTGGTGTGAGAGGGCCCGGCCCACTGTGGGGTGGACACCCGTGGACAGGTGGTTTTGGGTTGTGTAATAAAACAAGCCAGCACCAGGTGCCCCTCCATGGTTTTTGTTTTTGTTCTGCCTCCAGGTTCCTGCCTAGAGTTCCTGGCCATGGCTTTCTGGCAAGATGGACTATAAGAAGAAAGCTTGAAAGAAACCTTTTCCTTTCCAAGCTGGTTTTGGTCAGTGTTTTATTTCACAGATGCGGGGAAGTAAATAATACAGTTTAATATAGTTTATTAGGCTTTAATTAAGAAAAGAAGAAAAAGCCAGGGCAGAAATTGATCTCCCTACAGTGTCTCCACTGTAAGGCTGGAAATCCAAGGTAAAAGTATTGGCCCGTCTGGGTTTCTCTCACGCTGTACTCGTGGGTGGGCAGTGGCTACCTCCTTGTGTTGTCACACTGTCCTTTCTCACAACATTCGGTGTTTGTGTCAGGTCATCACTTCTTAGAAGGGTGCCCATCAGATCGGAGCAGGGCCCATGCCATCTGCCTGGCTTGCATTTAATTACATATTAAAAATCCCTCCTCCCAGCACTGTTAAACCTGGAAGTATCTGTGGATAGGGCTCCAACATATGAATTTAGAAGGGGACAGAGTTCAACACAGTTCTTCATTTGCACCGTCACCTGTCTCTTGCAAGTCAAGTCCCCCCTCTCTTTGTGGGGCCTTCGGTGAGGACTCTCTATAAGAGAGAGTGGTGGTTTGAAAGATATATGTCCTCAGAGTGCCTTACATTTGAATGTTTGGTCCCCAGTTGGTGGCCCTGTTCAGGGAGGCTTGGGAAATGTGTCCTGTCACTATAGGCAAGTTTTGAGTTTTCTCTGTTTTGTGCTTGGGTTTGGAATGTGAGCTCTCAGCTGTTCCTGCTACCATGCTTCCCTACCGTGATGGAACCATAAACCCAAAATAAACCCTTCCTTCCGTTAGTAGCCTTGGCCATTTTACTGGCTGGTTTTGTGTGCCAACTTGACACAAGCCAGAGTCATCAGAGAGAAAGGAGCCTTGGGTGAGGAAATGCCTCCATGAGATCCAGCTGTAAGGCGATTTATCAATTAGTGATCAATCAAGGGGAGGGCCCAGCCCATTGTGAGTGGTACCATCCCTAAGCTAGTGTTTCTGGGTTCTGTAAGAAAGCTGAGCAAGCCATGTGAAGCAAACTAGTAAGGAGCACCCCTCCATGCTCCAGGATCCTGCTGTGCTGGAATTCCTGTCCTGACTTCCTCCAATAATGAACAGCAATATGGATGTGTATGCTGTCGAATAAACCCTTTTCTCCCCAACTTGCTATTTTGGTCATGGTGTTTTGTTGCAGCAATAGAAACTCTAACTAAGACAGTCGTAGTGTTTAGCTCAGCAATAGAAGTTCAATTAACACAGCTCCAGCGGTCCTTGAGCCCCTGGAGGATGGAAAACACCCATCCATCATACATTCATCCTATAGTGAGCTACACAGAAAGCTCTGACTGCTCAGAGACACTGTCTGCTTCCCTAGTTTCTAGCACCTCAGGTTGCATAGAACAGACCTTCGATGTATTTTTTGGTGGCTGATGACAGGGAACTGGGAACCTGGAAGCTTTGAAGCAAACCAGGGGCTGGCAAGATGGACCAGCAGGGGATTGCACATGCTGCTAAGACTCGATTCCCAGAACCTACATAGCAGAGGGAGAGAAGCGGGCAATTACAGGGTGACCTCTGACCTTTTTAAATTTACACACACACACATACACACACGTACACACAGAGTAAATGGTAAAAAGTAAAGCAAACCAGAAAACCAAAGAGCTAGGCGTTATTTAATCTTTAGTGGTAATTAAAAATCCATGTTCTGCGTGTAGAAAGTAAACCCATGGTGAAGTCCCCTGACTGTGTGCATGTAATGCAATTTTTTGTTAGTTCTCTTTGCTTATACTTTTGGGATTTTTTTTCCTCCTTTCTTCTCTTTTTTGGTTTGTTTGCTTTGAGAGTCTTGGTTTATTTTGTTTTGCTTTCTGGGAATTTGCAATGTCCAATGTGCTGAGTCAGCGCCCCTCAACTTCCCCTCCCCCCCCACTCCTCCACCCCTGCAAGAATCCATGTATCACATGGTACAGAATGTACAGGAGGGGGGTGGGGGGGGCCCAAAACCCAGGCTCATGGTGAGGGGGCACAGAAGGACAACTTTCAGGAGTTGGTTCTCTCTTCCCACGCATGATTTCCAGGGATGGAATTCAAGTTGTCAGGCTTAAATGGCAAGCAGCTTTACACAGTGAGCCGTCTCACTAGCCCAGACTCTACTGTCTTTAACAGTGTCTTCTGTCGCGCAATTTGTTGCCCTGCACAGATGCAATCAAACCTTGACATCTCTTAGACAAGTATTTTCTGGGCAGACTTGCTGTGTTCACGGGTTTTACCTGGTCACTCCACATCCAGGCTTCCCACACACACATACTAGAGGCACTGGGCTCCCGTGTTGACAAAGTAAAATGCCCAGGAATGCCTAGAACATAAATAAAGCAGTCAGAGCGGTTGATCCTTAAGAAAAGTCATTCCAGTTCACTGGTGGTGGGTCATGCTTCTTAACTCAGGCACAGGGAAATCCCAATTCAAGCAAAAATAAATCTGTCTTCATTATTCTGCAATCCAGTGGGTGTCTATGGTAATGAGAACATCCTTTTCTGAAAGGAGATGTTGCACACATCTTAATAACACTTTCCTGTCTATGTCTTCCTGAAATGCTACATTAGCAACTGCATTTCATTGTGCTGGAACCCAGCTCAGGACCCCTGCTGATGCTCTTACAGCCCATTATTAATGCGGACCCCTTCGGGGGTTGTAATTTGGGATTCAATTTGCCATAGAAATTGTCCTAAGTGTCACCTTCGTAATCGGAGATCATGTGACCCATGAAACACATTGAACTGAAAGATGGAAATGAATATCAAATAGGCCCCCTCTGTAAAAGGCACTAACCATGGTATATGAAGTGAGTTTCACTGTGTCCTAGAGATGGTGAGGGGTGAAGATGTCCCCCAATCCACATTCCTTGAGCAGGGCCTCAGAGTACAAGGGTGCAGCCTTTCCAGTGACTTTAAGAACACCCAGCACAGCACAGTAGCTCAGACATATTCCCCTCCAGTGGATTGTATTTTTGAAATCTAGTCTTTATGTGTTGTTGTTTGGGCTGGCCTTAAAATCCTAGGCTCAAGCAATCTTTCCACCTCAGCCTCCAGAGTAGCTGGGATTACAGGCCCATGTGCCTGCTCTAGCAACTCTGTTGGACTTCGCTGCTTCTTACCTTTTGAACCAAAAATTCATAAGTATCCTCGAAAAACATGTTATACTAATTCCAGATTCAAAAAAGCAGGTTAGATGTCAAGTCCAATTAACTATTATGGAAGCCAAATTCACAATCAATTCCATTTTACATTCATTAGGGTGGTTACAATTGGATAAATAAAACAAAAGAAGACTCCAGAAAAGAATAAGCCCTATGTTGTAGGTGGCATGTATCTATAATCACAGCTACTTGGGAAGTTGGGGCTACATAGTTAGACCCCCTGCTTGAAACAAAACAAAGGAAAATAACAAGTGTTGGCAATGACGTGGAGAGATGAGAGTCCTGATACCCTGCCGGTATAGACATAAAATAGTTCTCCTGCTGTGCAAGGCAATATGAAGACTCACTCAAACACTAAACGTGGCTTGGCCACATAACCCAGCAATTCTAGCTCTGAGTACGCAATTGAAAGAACTGGAAGCAGAAACTTGCCTGGGATATGTGTTTACCAACAGTGGTTTTCATAACTGTCCAAAGTTGGGAGCAGCTCAGCAGTCCACCAACAGGTGAATGAACTTAGGAAACGAGATGTGTACATACTAGTGCTGCCTGAAAATGAAACTTTGTCACGTGATACAACGTGGATGAACCAAAAGGACATGGCACTAAGTGAAAACAGGGCAAACTCAGAACATTGAGTAGGATCTGGTTCCACTTCAGATAAAATATAGAGAGTCCTCAGTGCTCAGGAAAACCAAAGTGCAGCCCTGGTTACTTTGGTCCAGAGTGGTGGATGGTTACTATGTAGTGGGTCAGGTTTTCACCTTGGAAAGATGAAACAGGTGGCAGCGTGATTAGGAACAATATCAATGATCCACTTAAGAGTACTTTTCATTTATTCTTTTTCAGTTTCATACACATATACAATTTGTTTTAATTTTATCACCCAATTCTCTCCTCTAAATCCTCTCAGTATTCTCCCAATGCATCTCCCTCCCAACTTCATGACCTTATTATTATTATTATTATTAACAACTCAATGAATCCAATTAGTGCTGTCCTTGGTTCTTGACCACATAGGGATGGGATCCTCCATTGGAGAAAGAGTAGGTAGACACACCCAAAGCAAAGAGACCCTCTCTTCCCCAGCATCTATCAAACTGCTAGCAGCCTCAGCTGGGATTGGAACTCCAGAACCCCTTCCCCACCCACACTGACATTATTAACTCCCTAAGGTAAAGTACATTCTAGAAAACACAGGGAGCACTGAACACCAGAAGAGTAGAAAAACCAAAAAACCCAGGGAAGGAGAGATGGCTCAGGGGTTAAGAGCACTTGATGCTCTTGCAGAGGACTGGGTTCAGTCACACCAGCTCACAGACACCTGTGACTCCAGCTCCAAGAAGTCTAATGCCTTCTTCTGGCCTCTGGGGCAGTTGCATGTATGTGGTACACACACACACACACACACACACACACACACACACACACACGTACACGTACACACATGTATAAATAAAAATAAATGATCTTTTAATAAGAAAGTAATCCGAAATTTAGTAACAACAGAGAGCAGCTACCACTCCTCACTGTGAAAGAACAATATGTGGAAACTAGTGGCACCAGGGTCAGGATCATCTGCACGGTTTGGAGTGCCAGCTGCTTGTTTGCTTTCTTATCAACTTACTCTTACACGACTGAGAGTTCATCCATGGTCACTTCCCCACCATGTGATGGTGTGTACTTTAGGGTAGGTAAGCACTGCAGAAAGTGAGCATGGGAGCCAGGGTGCCCTCACCACCCCTACATGCTAGGTGAGCTCTCAACTTCTGAGCTACACCCCTAGTCCTGGCACAGCCCCTTCTCCAGGTTGTTATGGTATGTTAGTAATAGCTCCTCTTGAGTTTATGTTTTAAAATGCTTTCATTCTACTGAAATTCCTGAAGGATAGTTTTGCAGGGTATCTTAGTCCAGTTCTTCTCTTTCATTATCTGACTTGAGGTAATATAGATGAAAGTTAATCTATGAATCACCTGGCCACTGTTTGTCAGCATGCCTTTTTTCCTCTTAAAAATCTTTAAAATGTTCTTTTTTTCTAAGTTTTTTCTAAATCATAATGATGTTTCCATTGTGATTTTTCTTTTTTTGCTCATCATGCTTAGGGCTCTGTACTGGTTGGTTTTGTGTGTGAACTTGACATAAACTAGAGTCATCACAGAGAAAGGAGCCTCAGTTGAGGAAATGCCTCCATGAGACCCAGCTTGGGGCATTTTCTCACTTAGTGATCAATGGGGGAGGGCCCAGCCCATTGTGGGTGGTGCCATCCCTGAGCAGCTGGTCCTGGGTTCTATAAGAAGACAGGTTAAGCAAGCCAGTGAGCAGCACCCCTCCATGGCCTTGTGCTTCTACCTCCAGTTCCAACCATACTGAGTTCCTGTCATGACTTCCTCCAGTGATAAACTATGACTAGAAGTGTAAGCTGCCAAATAAACCCTCTCTTCCCCAGCTTGCTTTTTGCTCATGGTGTTTCATCGCAGCAATAGAAACCCTAAGGCTCACTAGACCCCTGAATTTGTAGGTTAATGCTTTTGTCAGATTAGAGGAATTTGCAACCCTTGAGCTCAAGTTGGTCTTTGTGTTCTTAGATCAAAAGTATTGTGGATCTTATTTATATAGATCTTATTTATATAGATCTTATTTATATAGATCTTATTTATATAGATCGCTCCCACATCTTGTGCTTGCTCTACTTGCCATGTGCTCCTCTCTCATGACTACATAAGGGACAACTTTCACTAAAGTATGTTCCAGCCCACACTTGTTTCTTTTTCTTTTCACTGTAGTCAGTCTTCTAACTAGGATATCCATTGCCATTTTGATATCAGAAATCACAGTTTTAACCTCTAGACTCTTTATGGTTCTTGTTCAAATATACAGTATCACTTTAAAAATGTTTTACAAATTCTGTGAGAATTTCATGCATTTGATGCATCTTGCTCATATCCACAAACCTCACTTTTCTGCTTAACTCTACCAGTTCTCCACCTTCTTCCTACTTCAAGCCTCCTCCTCCTTCCCACTGAGTCCAACTTGTGCTGCCCGTGTACTTGGATGTTGCACCATTTGGATCATCATAGATCTTCCAGGAACCACTTTCTTAAAGAAAACTAGTTTTCTCCCCTTGTCTAGGGGACACTAATTGTCAATAGTTCATCAGCTAGAGATGGGTGCTCATGAGCCCCTCTCTTCCCACTTAATGATATAAAGTTATTCTCTAGTTTCCAGAATTCTACACTCATTTCCAGTATGTGAAGACTAAGTCTGTTTTCTGGGCTCTCATTCAAGTTTTTTTTTTTTTTTTTAATCTTGAGATCCTCATTTCCATGGCAAGGCCATTCACTGACCTTGGATAATGACTTCTGGGTTTCCTGAGGCCTGGGCAGTGGCAGACTTGTGTGAGGTTGTCTATCTATTTCTCCCTGGAAAGCCTTCGGCTTGAGGGCAACTTTGAATCAGTTCCAAGTGTGAAGTGTGTTGCTCAACCCAGTTTTGCCTACCCAGACTTCAAGCTTGCACAGCCTAGTCATTAGGTGTTAGTAGCCCAGGCACCCTCTGCTACCCCTTCCTTTCACTTATTATTCAATGCACTCATTGAAGCACAGATATTTCTCCTTACAGTAAATGCTCAGCCATGTGGGGTCAGTGCAATATGGACAGGATACAGCTTGAATGCATGGTGCCATGGAGGCTTTTTCCCATGGTCTGTGGGCAGGCCCATTGGGGTTGCTCACCCAGGTCAACAAAGATCGGCACTCTGGACCAGAGAAAACATGGCGAGTCCAAGAAAGTGCCAGCACAGTTGGAGAAAGCTTTCTCTAGCGGCAAAAACTCCTTCTGGCAGCATCATAGCAGCTCTGAGGCAACTATTTGGCGAACCAGGTTTCCTTTATATTTGGCTTAGGAGTCATGATCATCTTGGTTCTCCCTAAATCTCTAAAATCTACTCCATGCCCCTAACCTCCTCCAAATCTATTAAATCACCCACCATCTATCAGATCTTCTATCTGCTCTCCTGTTTATCAGATCTCTCGAACTCTGAGATCTGTGAGGGCTTTTGCACCATGGGAAATGGGGAGGGAGATTTGGGGGATGGATGCATTCTATTGGCTGAGATTGAGATGCTGGCAATGCTGTCCCAGATACCAATGCCTGAGCTCACCTGTAACCTCCTGTGGTGTTGTTCCTACGTGCCACAGGGAAGGTAGCCCTCTAGGGCTATCCATGAGCTCTGGAGGCAGGCAGAAGCAGGGAGACAGCTTGATCCCATGCAAACTGATCTCAATGTGGAGCGCCTTGAGATTTCCGGAGTTTGGATTTGCTCTGATCTCAGCTGTTTCCAGCCACACGATTCTGGAGCCACACCAAACAGCCTAGATTTTCCTCCATTTCCCTTAAACTTCTCCAATGTTTTGAAAATTACCTGTACCCACATTTTCATTGCTTTAATGGAAAGCTCTGCCGCAGGACCCCATGTTCTACACCCAGGAAACCAAGAAGTACAGAGCAGGTTTATGGCATCCTTTAAATTAGAAACAGAGATGTACGAGAAAAGATAGATGTGGAAGCTGGAGACTAGTAGTAGCAAATTTAGAAAATTTGATAGAAAAAAATGTATAGCAATGAAAAAGAAATCAAAGTTTCCTCACATCTTTAACATTCCCAGAGAGATAATATACTGAGCTTGGATGAATAGGGCAATACTTTTTAAAAACACTAAACTTTAGTGGTTTTCCTTTTCTTTTATCTTTTAGTGACTATTAAAAGAATTCTTGCAAGAGTAGTGGAATTAAAAGTGTCCTATAAAACGTGACAATAAAATGGAGACAATTTATTATCAAGTTAAGCAAAAAATACAGAAGAACACCATAGAAATAAAGCCACACAATTGCTTCCTTGGGGAATAATCACAGGGGTGCAGGTTGACTTACAGTGTTTATTCTACATTTACTTTAAAAGAAAAAAATAATTTTTAAAGTTATTTTATATGTTTAAGCATTTGCCTGCATGTATATCTGTGTACTACATGTGTGCCTGGTATCCTTGAAGGTCAGAAGAGGACATCATATCTCCTGGAACTGGAGTAACAGATGGTTGTGAACTGCCATTATAAGTAAGTGCTGGGAATAGAAATTGGGTCCTCTAAAAGAGCAGTCAGTGCCATCTCCTCAGCTCCTACATTTACTACTTAAAAATTCTTTTCAATTAACACACACAAACACACACACACACACACAGCCCTGACAAAGGCTGAGGTCTGGGACTGGGAAGCTAGTCCCGCTGGAGCGGCAGCTTAAGGTTCATTCAAGACTCCAGAAGGAAAGGGATTTGTGGCTCAAGGCCAGGAAGACTAGATCCAGGGTAGCAATGGAGAGCCACTTTTAGATTCTGAGCAGAGGAGTTTCAAGAGAACATGGTAAAGCTCAGGAGGCAACTCTGCAGCTCTGAGGGAGGAGGAAGGGAGGACAGCAGGAGAGAGGAATGAGACATTTTCCCAGCAGCTGAGGGGTGATGTGGGAGCCTGTGAGGTTTCTGGGGATGATAGTGGCTCCAACTGCTTTGGATTAGTGGTGAACATGCTGTGAGAATAATCATCCTGATGTTTATAAAACCCAAAGTGTTAAGGAGGTGTCCCAATTCAGGGGTGCAGCTTGCTCTTCCATCAGCTTGATTTCTTATAGACCTCCAAGAATAGGAGGGGCCCAATGTCATCCAGAAGCTTCCTTCAGTGAGTGCTTGTCATGAATACACCACGTTTCCCAGACAATGTCCAGAACCCTCTCCCTGCAGAACCCCAGTGGGCTCCCCTGTGGGAGCCTAACATCCACTCCTGACTGGACTAGGAGGGAGTTTTCAAGACATCTGGCTCCTGTATGGAATTTCCCTCCCTCCCTGTAGCTAGTCTAACTGGGGGCCTGTGGTTTGCAGCTGTCTGGCTCTTGCTTAGAGGAAGTAAGGTCTGAGCAGTCACCATGAGTGGGTTCCCAAGCAGCTTCCTCCCCACACTCTTGGCATTCATATGGCACGGCTATAAATTATGCCCTGCATGTTCATTTTCAGTTTGAATGTCTTCTCATCCCAGAGGAGCGACTAATGGCGTCAAGTTACTGATGTGAAAAAAGCCTGCCGCTACAATGACTATGGATTAATGAAACAGCCACGTGGAGGCTGGGGCCACAATCAATCCTCAGCCACTGATGACACAGATTTTAAATTGTGTTCTCTGATGGTTTCCCTCTTTGCCAAAATTATTTTGCTGTAATTTTATTGGGTAAATGTTTACCTTTGCTTACATGTTTGCTTTTTATTAAAACTGGATGAGCACAGGGTGCCTTCATCCTAGCACACAGAAAGCTGGTGGAGAGGGATTTCAAAGCCCATCAGATTTTCTCGAGGAGGCGTGAAGACAAATCTCTTAATCCAGGATCATCAGTGGCTGATAAATTTCATTCAGAAAGTTGGCGAACACCACATCCTATCCATGAACTGTGCCCATGGGCCATGCAAGTTACTCCCCCTGACTTTCTCTTGGGCCCTTTCATTTCCCTAGTGAATTAAAAAGAAACAAATAATGCAACTCTCTTGGTTTTCTTTCTTTTCAAAATGTAGAAACTTTATTTTTTATTTGGTGAGGATGCCAGAGAGTCCACTGATGAGCCCTGGGGCATTCTGACAATCTGGATCTTGATGGCAAATTATTCTGGTCAGTTTCTGCAAGTACAGAGTGTAGGTTTCATCATATTCATTAAGTGTTCAATACTGAAAGATAGTTTCAGGACTGCAGTGGGACTGTAGCTTTTTCTACAGAGATGGGAACATGTATCCATGCCTTGATCTGAGGCTGGCATTGACCTATGGGACTAAAGCCAATGTGATGAAAGCAGGTTCAAAAAGCACTGGTTGTCTGAAAGTCGATTCACTGATCTTGAACTCTTCTGTCATGTGGACACAGTTGGTTAGCCAACCTAAGGAGCTATATCATCTAGTCACTCCAATTCTCCGTGACCTACCAACGACATCAATGAGCCATGACCAATCAGTCCTGGGACAAATCAGAAATGTCCAGCTCAAATTGCTGACCTAAAGCAGTATGAGCTAAACAAAGTTATAATAAACCTCTAGGTTCTGGGGTTGTTTGTTGTACAGTAAAAGCTAACTGATACAAGTTCTTCCAGACAGTGTACATTTTGAGGTCATGCAGGTTTTATCTGGCTTTTGTGTTCGAGTTTCCTGAAAATATACAATTTATTTAATACATATTTGTTGGACTGGACAGAACCGGCCTTTGAAAAGGGTTGATGTCAAGGTCCTCTCAGAGCTTCTTAGCAAATTTAGGCTTGTTTCCTCACTTGTAAACAGTCTTCAGATACTCACCTTGTACTCTACTATGGCTAGCAGAGACAGTGTGTGCTGTAGGGATGTGCTGGTTGCAGGACAGCTGGGACATGAGCAGAAGCAGCCTTAGGAAAAGGTCTTGGAGATCATGTATGTGCATAAGACAACCTAACCTGCATGCTTCATTGTTTCCATGGCCACCAGGTGTTTGGCAGGTGGATCCCAGCTTCCATTTTTCAGCTTTCTCTGGTACAAATTAAGGTCTATTCCTTCAGGCTCCAACAACCATGTGTCATTCTGACACTGTCGGTCTGCCTCCCTGCGAGGGCTACTATTTTGGGTTCTGCCTTCACATTCTGCATCTGTATCCCTGTAACATACGGAGTGGATGGGGGGCCTACTATCTGAGAACCACTTCATCTGCAGCAACCCACTGACTGACTACCAGAATCTCACTGAAATATGAGGGACCACACTGCTTCCAGGACCAGTGAGCCATATGAGGCTCAACTTTTTTTGGACAAGGAAAACATTTTTTGTTATTTATCTAAAGCAGAAAGATACAGAAGCAGGCCAAAGGGTTGTGGAATAGAAAAGATAACAAATGCAGAGAAAGCCAATCTAATTTGAACAGCGTTGAGAACCCAGTTTACTAAAGAGCCACAAAGCATTCTGCTCTGCCCATCAACACATTGAACCACAGATTCAAGCAATTACAGAAGAAAAAAGTTTAAGAAAACAATAACACACACAAAGAATTATAAAATACACACGAGAAAGATTTACACAAAGAGATGAGCTCAGTATCTTTTTCTAGTAATGTCTGAAATGGCCTAGTCCTAGGATTTGAGATAAAGATTCTTGTGTTGGAATGTTTCTTTCAGAAAGAAATAATGTATGTAGTTATTTATCACAGAGGAGTACAGATAACACCTCAAAATTCTGCTTCTTCACCAAAGACTCAAAACAGACAAAATAGAGCAAAAGGAATCAGGCCAGAGTGCATCACAGTGCCTCATTTCAAGACATCCTACAGAGCCATGATGGCAGAAGTGACATGGTCATAGAGTAAAAGCAGATACACAGACCACTGAGACAGAACAGAAAGCTTGTGTACTTAGACCCAGCTCATTGTTGACAAAGGTGCCCAAAGCTGTGTGGCTGGCCTCTTTAACAAAGTGTGCAGGGAAGGCAGACACCCACATGCAAGATATAGAAACTGAGCTGTTTCACAATGGATCTCAGCTCTTGATGGATCAAAGATCAAATGCAAGATCTGAACTGGGAACATGCATGGAATCATGTCAGTAAGGGCAACGGAATATCACAGATGTTGGAATACGCAATGGGTTATATTTATACAGGCAAAGGGAACAAAACCAAAGACAGACAATTACATGAAGTTCTGTACAGCACACAAAACAACAGAGGAAAAGACAATCTACAGAACCAAGAGAGCAACTTGCCAACTGTCCTCCCAATGAAGGATTCATATACATAACACATAGCATATTTGTGATATGTAAGCATGTCAAAAAACAAGAATCTGATTACAAAATGAGCAACTGCTCTGAACAGTCACAAATACATGAGGTACAATTAGTATCACCTGTCATCAGGGAAATTGAAACTACAATGAAATATTACGTACACCAGTTAAAATGCTATTAAGGCTAACAGCAAAGCAAACCAAACCCACACTTAACAAATGCTGGCATGAACATGGAGAATAGGAACTCTCATAAGCTGTTGGGTGGGAACCTAAACCAGAACAACCATATAGGGGTTCATTTGAGAAGTGAAAATAGGACCACCATGGGATCTAGGCAAATGTCAAAGGGAGATTAAATCTGTAAACCCCAAACACACTTGCCTACTGTCTGCTGTGAAGCTATTCATAATAGTTGAGGCTGGAATCACCTCAGGTCCTCACCAACATGCACAAAGTGCATACAAATAGTGGAATACTACTCAGACATAAAGAACAGTAAAACTCTGTCATCTGCAGCAGAATGACTAGAAATGGAGGGAATTATATGAGGTGAAATAAGCCAGGGACAGAGACAAGTACTGTACTTTCTCCCTCATGTGCAAAAGTTAGGATTGGTGATTATGAAAATGGGGAGCCATGGAGGCAGAAAAATAAAGGGGGGCTCTTTGATAGGTGCATGTTGTACATGTGTATTCAAATATTGAAATATCACAGCAAACCACACCAATGAATACAATAATACACGTCAATAAAAATAAAAGAACAACAATAAAAACTCTGCTTCTTGATAAAATGGACATACATTTGTATTCAGGAGTATATGTGAAAACAATTAGTTTTATCCAATTACCCCCATATACATCTACAGAGGAAGTTCTAACTTATTCTGCTCCATCTTTTGTTCTGTTTTGGTTTTGAGACAGGGTCTTTCTATACAGCCATGGCTGTCCTGGAATTCACTATGTAGACCAAACTGGCCTTGAACTCACAGAGATTCACTTGTCTCTGTCTCTTGAGTATTCCATTCTATTTTTGGTAAGTTCCTGATTCCAATGCTGATATCTTACATATGGAAGTCACCTGTGAGCAGGCAAAGCCAAGGTGCCAGATGGCATTTTCAGCTCATATTTTGTATTTATTTTGATGGTTATGTTCTATCATGAATTAGTCTTCTCATGAAACACCACAGAAACACATTTACCCACATAAACACAATGGTGCTCTCTATAGGAGGCTCACACAGCAAACATCAGAGTGTGTGACCCCAGTAAGGCGTTCGATGGAGGGAGCGCCACCTCCGCTGTCCCTCTGGGTGTCCTTAGGAGGCTCTTATGTTGGCATCACATTCTTCTAGGAGAAGAATCAAATCTTCAATCAGGCTGTGTTCTCGGCCATGGGTCACTTTCATAATGTCAAAGGCCTGAGGCGAAAAAAAAAAAAAGGTGACAGATTAATATCTCAAAACAGACAAGCCCCTGCCTGGCTTCTCACCATTTCCGATGACCTAGGAGCCCTGTGGCCCACAGGTAAGCAATCAGTCTTTAAGGATCTTTCAGCACTGTAGTTCAAAAACCTGGAGTACAGGTGGTATGGGTGCAGCCTGCGTGTTCAGAAAGTGGACTGCACACTGCGCATCTGGGGCCGACATGATCTTCAGTGGCTATAGTGATGATAGATTTAGGTGGCCAGGGTAGGGGTTTAGTAATTCTCATTAAGACTTAAAATGTCACATACAAGAAGAAACGGTATACTGCTTCCCCTAATAACAGTTTTTAAAACTTTATTTATTTTGTGTTGAGAGGTGGGGGAGCTATGTGTGTACCACGGTGTGCTTGCTTGTGGGGGTCAGAAGATAGTGTGGGGGAGCTGGTTCTCTCCTACCCTGTGGGCTCCAGGGCTGGAACTCAGGTTGCCAGGTTTGGTGGCAAGCCCCTTTTACCTGCTGTGTCATCTTGCTAGCCCATAATAATTTTTTAAAATCTTATTCTCACTTAAGGCTCTTAATCATTATTATGGTGCACACATATTTTACGTTCTCTTCCTGGTGTATGCCAGTGCAGTGGTGGCATTTTGATGCCCCCTTCCTCCAGTTTCCATGATCAGTCTGTTACTAAGTCTTGAAATTCAACCTCTAGAATATTTTGAAAACTAAGCTGAACTTGTGAGTATTTCAGTATGAAGGTATAGCAGAACTGAAGTTAGCAACCTAAAGACAAAAGGTCTTTCCCTTGGTCACTAGCATTTGCACTTGGGACAGCAGCTTCCAAGCTGTGAGGAAGCCCAAGCCATGTGCAGAGGCCACATGTGGGTGGCTCTGAACGAGTAATTTCTAAGCCAAGATAGCACATATGTGCCCAGCAAGGGAGACTTCAGGTGACCCCAGCATCCAGGCAGAAACCAGCCAGGCACTGTGGAAAAGCTGAAGACCATTCACACTGTGGTCAGTTCCAATTCCTGACATGGAACTGTGAACATAATCTTATTGTTCTTTGCTCTACTGAGTCTTTGGATGGTTTGCTACGGGGCAGTGAACGACTCAAACAGCAGCATTATGCACTGTTCAATGGGAGGCAGGGTAAGAACAGGGGAGGGAATCCAAAGCTACTGTATCCGATGTAACTGTGTTCCGAAGACACTTCAAGATGTGGCGCTTGTGGCTGTGTAGCACCAGGCAATGGGCTCCAGGACAACCTAACACCCCTACACCCCGCTGAGAACAGGTGCAAGTAACTCCCAGCAATCAAAGCCACTGCCCATTTACTCACTGCTAATTTAAAGTCAGCATGATTGCCACCTTACAGGTGTGTATGACTCCACCTTGGTTACAGACATTATTTCATAAACTAATCTTGAAAATTTAGGTCACTTCTGCCTGTTTTTGATTGTGATATGACACAGATCTTCCAGTCTATGGGTCCGTTCCCATCGCTATTATTGCTGTAAGTGCATGTGTGTTTCTTTTTCTTTGCTAAGTATTTGTTGAGATAAATCCTTGGGAGTGGAATTCTTGGGTTCAAATACCTTAAAGCTATAGAGATTTTGGAGCTAGAAAGCGGTGAGTGGGCTTCACGGTAGGACCCCTCATTCCCCACTACATTCATCAAGTCAGACACCCTCACCTCTGCAGAGGGGAATACTGGAGGAAGGACAACAAAACCTTTAGCGATACCAACCGTCTAAAACGGTCTAGGATAGTTAAGTAAAACAAACTCCTAGTCATACAAACATGTCACTTTGTTAGCTACTATGACAGTCTATCACAGATATTCTCTAAACTACCCAGTAATCAAGTTGCTAAGAGACAAGCAACATTTGCTTATCTAAATACAAGAGATGGATAGGGCATCTTCAAACACCCCAAGAGATCTGCAGAATATGGCATTCAAAGATGTTATCTTAAATTAAGATTTTCTTTTCTTCTTCTTTTTGTTGTTTTTTTTTTTTTGATATCGAGACATATCAGCGCCTGACAGCACCCCCTATTCTACTCCAAGTAGAAGATAAGCATCGAAGAACCTCCACTGTATGATGGTTGAATTAGTGGCAAGCCTATCTCTTGGCATGAAAAAACCCCTTGCACCAACTGCAGACAGACTGCTGTCCAAAAAGGACAAAACTTGGTAGCAGGGAAGTCGACAGCCTAACTCTGCCAAGACAGGGTATGTAAGTCCTTCATAATCCCTGCTCTACAACAAATGTCAGAGAAATAGGACCCAAAGGCTGAAGACTGATGCAGGAATGTATGGAGAGAAAATGGGAACTGTCCAGGCAGTCATTGGTATGTCCTTTCTTAGTTTTGGAAGCTGCAGGCCCTGCACTTCCTATATAAGCAAATATATTTATCCCTCTCAGGTCTCTGAGGTGGTTGAAGAATAGACAGCTAGAGTCTCATAGTTAAATTTTGAGTTGTTTAGGAATCAAGAGGGTGTTATAGATCTAAGAAGATACTCTTAAAAGTGTGTTGCAAGTTAATATGAATGTTGAGTCAGATATATACCTTTAAACTCATGGAGATGGTTAGATAGTAGAATGTTAAAGTCAGGGGCCAAATATGTATAAACTGGACATTGGGAAGGTGTACTGGGCCATTTAACTCTCATAAATGTGGCATATTTATATCTGTTGTTTTGTATAATACTTACTGTTATAAGAGAAGGAACCATCTGTTGGACTGAAAGGGGAAACTTCTGTGGGGAAGAGGGTGGAAGGGCGGGATAGGGAGGGGTTTGTGACTGAGATGTAACTTGAAGAAAAAAAATAAAGTATTTATAAAAAAAAAAAAGAGAATGTATCAGAAAAAAAAAAACCTTTAGACGGATGGCTGCTGGTAGTCTGCGCTTCTTGCTTCTTTTCATGTTTTTGTAAAGGTGTTTCCTATGGGCTTAAAGAACAGAAAACAAGCAGATGGTCTCTCTGTCTGTCTGTCTGACTGCCTGTCTCTCTCTGTTCCTCCCTCAACGTGTGTGTGTGTGTGTGTGTGTGTGTGTGTGTGTGTGTGTGTGTGTG
>CAJQZJ010034210.1:716641-733836 GCA_907164525.1 Lophiomys imhausi | reverse complement strand
GTGTGTGTGTGTGTGTGTGTGTGTGTGTGTGTGTGTGTGTGTGTGTGTTTTAGAGGGGCAGGAGGTAGGGTGACAGCTAGATGTTGGGAGAAAAAAAAAAAAAAAGGAAAATTGAAAGAAAGCCCTTGATGGCCCTTGGCAGCCAGGGCCACAGGCAGGGCCAGGACAGAGGCAAGGACCTTGTTTCTTGTTAATCTGCACAGGTCTGCCCTGCTGCACTCACTGCACATATATCCCGAGGCAGGGCTCAGTAGAGTGGAGGGGGAGAGCAGGAACTGACCCACCTTGTAGGCAGCCAAGCTCTGGGAGAAGATTAAAAGCCAACATCTGATGCTTCATGTTTTATTCTCTTTTCCCTGCACTGCCCTGGGCCCTCTGCTGTGCTGGTCATGCTGGGGTCTGAGACAAGAGACCTGCATGATGGTGTCATTACAGAGGCTTCTGGATCAGAAGAGATCCTTCATGGCAAATTCTCTTACTTGAAAGCGCTGTGGCTGTCCCGTCCCCCTCTACTTACCCAGGGCTGGCTGTGCTAATGTAGTGCAGACAGGGAGGAATGATCTCTGAGAGAGCCCCCTGCAAACAGGACCTGGCCCTGTGTCCACCCTGAGAAAGAACTCAGCTGGCCCAGCGCCCTCTGCTGGTGGGTTTTCTCACAGTTCCTAGGCAGACCAGAGGCTTTGCCTCATGGTTGTGTTTCTGCAGGTTCTCCACCAGAGAAGGACCTGGGCCTCTCTGTGACTTGACAGAAAAATGACAATGCTGTCTTCTTATCACCCTGAGAGTGGGAGGTGATCTGGGTTTTCCCAAGCACCTTTCCTGTTCCAGTCTTCTTTTCTCACTATCCCCTTGCAGTTCCAGTCCTATCTAGAATTTTCCTGTGCACTCAATGGGCAGAGCTGCCACCTGCTAGCAGGGCAGGGGCCCAGGCTCCACTGTAGACTTGGACCTATGACCACACTGGGGTTGCAGGACCCAGAAACAGAGAAGCTACCACCATATGGCTCACAACCACACTACCCAGACTGGTTCTTGAAGGCAGAGCAAAAATGCCCAGTGGACATCCTCCCTGATCAGAAGAAACTACTCCGGCTCACCTGGCCTGAGAGGGGGCAGAGTGGGATGCCCAGCTCTCAGGGCTCACCCCAGTGTCCACTCTTCCTGTCCTGGACAGCCTTTGCCGTGGACAGTGCAGTAACAATGGAGAAGCAGCAGGGTCCCCTGACATAGCTTTTTAGACAACCTGAGGACCCTGGGGTGGCCCAGATCAAATGATGCTGGCCATGCTCTGTGTCCTCTCATTTGCTGGTGACCTGAACATGAGGGTCACATGGGGTGGGGCACTAGTGTTCTAGGATCCTATGCACCACAATGGCTAGAAACAGGGGACAAGAGTATAAGGTGGAGACTAATATGAAGGCATTAGGTTGTGTGTGTGTGTGTGTGTGTGTGTGTGTGTGTGTGTGTGTGTGCGTGTGTGTGTGTAAAGATCAAAACTATATCACATGTATAGAAACCAGAGCTTAGAATCAATTAATAAATATGATTTTCTCTGGGTGACAGGCATATATGGAGGAGAAATGGAGAGAAAGAAGAAAAGAATGCTGTCTGCCTGTTCATGTCACATCATTGATATCTGCAAAGATGTGAAAGTTGCTGGCAGACAACATCTGGTTCTTGTCCTGGATCACTTGTGTCTAATGCAATCCTGAGGCAAATAACCTGCCTGGGATGGGAGAGAAGGAAGGTGTAGAGTGGCATAGGGTCTGCAGGGAAGCTGCTGAGCTCACATGGGTCCTCAGAGGGTTTGGGGCTTCCTGCTGCCTATTGCAAAGGGGCTCAGTAACTCTGGAGTCTAAATGGGCTCAGGATACCTCTTCAGCTCGGTTGGAAGATGAAGAATGCTCCCGCTCACCTCACACCCCCTCCAATGAAGTTCCAACAAGCCAGAGCAAGTGCTGCTGGGAGCTCCGAGACTCCCCACTCTCAGCACCTCCCAAATGCTACACACGTGCATGTCAGAGAGGACAATTTCAGTTTAATTTCCTGTAGTGGTATATAAAGAAGATTAAGGAAATATAAAATTGGAGCAGGCTTGATTTGGGAAAAGCTTCTCTCTTTCCATTAAATTTTATTTTTTAATAGTAGCATTTAAAACGAGCCTGCATACAGTCTTGCATGGAGGAGTCATTTGAAGCCTCCAGTGGGATGCGCTGTACCCAAGTGCAGAATCTAAATGTCACACCAGAAATAGTAATGTAGATTGCCACATGAGAGGCAAAGGGCTCTCTGAGAAATAAAGAAAAGGCCCCCAGAACTGAGTTCCATCTCATCATATCTGTTTTAAAAGTAATTTTAGAATTGTGGCCATGTGTTAAATAAAATGAATGAGATCAAATTATGATTTAAAGTTGGAAACAATATGGTCTTCTTATTAATTTTTAATATAAATATATTACGTTTATCAAGTATCTCATATGCGTTCTACTGTGAGCCTGGGGAATGCAATAAATGACTTCCCCGAGCATGATTCAAATATGGATATAAAAATCAGAAGGAAAAGAAATATATATGCAAGATAAGAGTCCCTAGGTTAGGTCGCCACAGGGGAACACTGAGGCAACTTTTCCTCTTTTGCCCATCCCAAGATAAAAGCAGCGCGTGGGCTGGGGGAACGTGAGGTGGACCTGTGCCACAGGCAGCTCCAGAGCCACTGAGCCCCTTTCAGCAGACAGCAGGAAACGCCAAAGCCTCCGAGGACACGAGAGCTCAGCAGCTTCCCTGCAGACCTCACGCCACTCTACACCTTCAAAGATTCACTCTAAGCATCAATTCCCCTCGACGGGGCACGTGTTCCGGGTGTTCCGGGAGGCAGAATACCCCTGGTGAGATCGCCTGTCTACCTTTTACCAGTACTGTCAGGCAGCTCCAGTGAGTAAGTCTGGGCCCTTGCTGTGGGAGGGGCTCTGGCTCTGTCAGTCTGTGCCCATGAGATTGTCACAGTGAATGCAGAGTGTTGGCATGCCCATGGGATGGAGGGTTACAGATGTGGTGAGCTCAGGGCTGCCTGTCAGTGGCAGAAACCATGCCAGAAAGAGTCACTGGTGTTGGGGCTGGTTAAGTGATGGCTCAGTGAGGACCTGGTTGACTTACCAGCACTGACAAATCAGCTCATAACTGCCTAACTCCAGTTTCAGGAGATTGAATGCCCTTTTCTGACCTCCATGCGCACTGCATGCATACGGTGCACACACATACATTCAGGCAAAACACACACACACACACACACACGAGTTGCTCTTGTGTTACTATCTTTAATCTGTCAATATAATGATGTTTTAAAAGACTTATTTATTTTTATTTTACATGTTGGTGTTTTGCCTGTGTGTAGGCATGTGCACTGCATGCTTGTCTAGTCCCCTTAAAGGCCAGGAGAGGGCAGCGGATCCTCTGGAGCTGGGGTTACAGATGATGCAAGGTTCCACGTCAGTGCTGGGAACTGAACTGGGGTCCCCTGAAAGAGCAGTAAATGTTCTTAACTGCTGAGCAGTCTCTCCAGAACTAACCCAGTAAACATTAACACAGTGCCCGAGAGACTCTGAAGGAGTCATATATCTTCCCAGGACGTTGGTGTCATTGAATGAGTGAACTGAAAGCCCGACTCAGGCTGCACTGTGCTGTGTGACACTCTATACCAGGCAGAGGAGGGACCTGCAGATTTGACTTTGTTTCCAAGTGCTGATTCTGAGTGCTAATTTGATTCCACTGAGGTCAGATACTTTTTGTCTCTTACACTTATGAACTTTTTATATTAGTTGATATTTGTTTCATGGTCCAGAATGTGGCATGTGTTCTCCTGTGACATGTGTTCTTTACCATACTTGCTGAGGACGCCTAGTCTGTCTTTTTGAGTAGGGTATCTTATAAATATCACTAGTGGTAGTAATAAATTTTCTTCTATCTTTGTTGATTTTCTATCTAGTTGTTCTTATCAACTGTAGACAGAGAAGCTTCATGTTCAGCTATACTTGTAACAGAAAATTTTTATTTAAAACACATATTAGTACTTAACAAACACCTACTAAAACACTTATATCCTATAATCTAATACCTATAGCCTAACACCTATAAACACTTAATATCTAAGAACACTTAACCAACAATATTATAACCTTCTTAAAAGGATATTAATATTCTTAGTGTAGGTCCATATGGGAAAATTTGATTTTAGTAGTTTAGGTTACAGCAGTCACTGTAGACAGTCCTTTCAAAGCATAGTATCCATTGGGCTTAACTTTGCCAGTTTGTATGGCCAGTTTATTTCAACCACTAGACTGTGACTGGCTTATCAGGTCAGTCTGCTTTTTTTTTTTTTTTTTTTTAATAAAGATTTATTTATTTATTTACTTACTTATTTATTTATTATGTATACATTATTTGGTCTGTATGTATGCCAGAAGAGGGCACCAGATCTTGTTATAGATGGTTATGAGCCACCATGCAGTTGTTGGGAATTAACTCAGGACCTTTGGAAGAGTAGTCGGTGCTCTTAACCTCTGAGCCATCTCTCCAATGGTCAGTCTGCTTTAACCACTAACTTGAGGTTGGCTTTCTCCATCAGCTGAGACTCATTTCTATAGTCCCCTCTGCCATGTATGCTTCATGGCCTAGTGTTCCTCTGCGGGGCCTCCGAACTCTGTCCACCTCGCTCAATCTCTCAGCACTCTCAGGGCCTGAACTGATGTCTTTTGTGTACAGTTTTTAAGAACTCTTCCTCAGCAGGTTCTATGCCATGCCTTTTCTGCCAGCCTTCTTAGACCAGCTCATGGGATTTGCCTCAGGATACTGTGGCCTAACTGCTGATGAATGGCATACCTTGCTGTACACTTCTCCAGCATGCTTTGTCTTCTCAGTCCATGAAGGCAAGAGGAAGAGAGAGGCTTGTGCAGCTCTCTGGTTGAAAGATAGCATCATCTCACCATCCTTGGCCATTTCCAGGGCCCACAAGATCTCTAGCAATATCCAGCGGTCCCGTGGCTTCTTGCAGCAACCGATGTCATCTGCGGCTTGTATGGTTTTTTAGTCACACCCCTTCAACAAGTCATTTGTGTTTCTAACAGAGTT
The DNA here is from genome assembly GCA_907164525.1 of Lophiomys imhausi. Taxonomy (NCBI): domain Eukaryota; kingdom Metazoa; phylum Chordata; class Mammalia; order Rodentia; family Muridae; genus Lophiomys; species Lophiomys imhausi. Next base: position 728,712 of record CAJQZJ010034210.1, on the reverse strand, counting down.
GTGGCCTCAACTGGGCTCTCTTCATCTTGGCCCCCAGTCCAAGGGATGCCAAGCTCCTCCTTTATGTGCTGCCAGATGCCAAGCTGATCTGTATACCAATTCACTAAAAAGAACTAAAGAGAGCTAACTCCCACCACATATACTTGCAGCTTTCTTTCAGGTCTACAGGTTCGGTTCGGTTGGGTTTTGAGATTGAGTCTCATTATGCTACCAAGACTGGCCTTGAATTGCTAGAGTGCCCAGGCTGGTTTCCAACTAGTAGTCCTCCTGCCTCAGTCTCCATGGCAGAGCTCTGCCAGGTTTTGTTTCCACTGTTTGAAACTGTGTGGTTTGGTGTTGCTGTGTTTAGTGCTATTATATCTTTTGGGTAGATTGACTACATTTCCATTATATGATGTCCTTGGTCACTAGTAAAGTTTTCTTTGCCTTGAAGTTTATTCATATGATATTAACATAGCCACTCCAGTTATATTTTGATTATGTTTTTATGATGTACCTTCTCCTGTCTTTTTAGTCTCAGTCTGTCCACATCATTGTATTTAAAGAGTTACTTATAGACAGCACATATTTGTGTTACTTTCAACTAATCTTTGCCTTTCAGAGTATTTAGACCAGTGGTTCTCAACTTTCTAATGTTGCAACCCTTTAATACAGTTCCTCATGTTATGGTGACTGCCCCCAACTACAAAATGATTTTTGTTGCTATTTCATGACTGTAATTTTGCTAGTTATGAATTCTAATGCAAATGTCTGTTTTCTGATGGTCTTAGGTGACCCCTGTGAAAGAGTTGTTTGACTTCCAAAAGGGTCATGACCACAAGTTGAAAACTGCTGATTTAGATAATTTATATAGACTATATATATCATTTACAGTTTAATTATTACGTTAGAATTTAAATATACAATTTTATTTTTTGTTTGTTCTTTCTACCTTTTTTGTGTCTGTTTTCCTTTTTGAATCCCCATTTGTTACCATATCTCTTTTAACATTCAAAGATGTATTGATTTATATAGATAGGGACAAGTCCTCATATAGTCTAGGCTGGCCTTCAACTTGTTGTGAAGGTAAGGAGGAGCTTGAACTTCTTGTCCTACTGCCTCTACCTCCCCAGCACTAGATCACAGGAGTGCGCCTCCTCCTTTCTCACTGTAGTTTATTGGTGTCTTCATTTTTACCAGTTGGAATCCTTCAACCTCACCCCCAGTTGTAATTATCCAGCTATTTCACAATGTACTTCTAGAACCACCTCAGACGCTGTTACAACTTTTGATTCAACTGTCAACATAGAACCCTAAAGAGGAGAAGGAAATTCTACTTATTCATATTTTTGTTTATTGTAGTCTTTTTTTCTTGAAGTTTCAAGACTTCTTATTTGATTATTTTTCTTTTGTATTAGAGAATTTGGGTGGCAGTTCTTTTTGGAGAGACCTGATGGTGATGAGTTCTTTTAATTTTCCTACAACTGTGAACAATTTGGTTTCCTTTTTCAGAGCTTGGAGGATATTTGTGCTGAATTCAGGTTTGGGGATTAACAATTCTTTTCTCCTAACACACTTGAAAACGAGGTGCTATTTTGTAGGGGAACCACTCTCATCCAAGTTGCTCTTCCTCTGTCAGCAAGGGGTCATTTTATCCTCTTGCTATCTGTGGATTTGTTTGGGCTTTAGTTTTATTTGAGTAATGAATCTGGGTGAGAATGCCTTTAGGTTTAATTGGGGGGGAGGGGGTGTTTACTTAGTTTTATATCTTTTCCCAAATTCAGGTAGTTTTCCATCACTTAGGAAAACTATTATAGTAAAATATATAAACGATACATAATTTTATACACACTTAAAAAAAACTTTACCATGTTAGTTGGCTAGTTTTTATGTTAACTTGATACAAGTTAGAGTCATTTGGGAAGAGGGAACCTCAACTGAGAAAATGCCCCCACCAGACTGACCCGTAGGCAAGCCTGTAGGGGCATTCTCTTGACTGATGACTGATGTGGGAGGGCCACTGTGGGCTGTGTAGGTGATCTTGAGTTGTGTAAGAAAGCAAAGTGAGCAATCCAGGAAGAGCAAGTCAGGAAGCAGCACCCTTCCATGGCTTCTGCTCTGGTTCCTGCCTCCAGGTTCCTGCTCTCAAGTCCTGCCCTGGCTTCTCTCGTGCTGTAAGATGAAATAAGCCTTTTCCTCTCCAAGATGCTTTTGGTCATGGTTTTATCACAGGGACAGAAACCTGAACTAAGACCCATGCTGCCCATCTTCAGATGCACTGGCTAGCGGTACAGGTGCAGTCATTGCCATGTGATATTTTCATGGTCCCTGCACAATGTTCCCTCTGCTCCCTCTACTCTCTAGCCCACTTTCAGCTCTTTCTGTATGTTTCTTCAAAGGCTTTTGTTATTAATTTGACTTTTTGGCCATCAAGGACAACCTTCCTCACCTAGGTTGTCACTGACTCTCCTTCCCATGGGATTCGTTAGCGGCGGACTCCCCGACCCAGGTCCAGCCTGGTGCCTTTGCCAGTGGTACTTTGCTGGCAGAAATTAAGTCAGCCTTCCTTTTCCTGGATAAGTCTTTTACAACCCAGATCCAGGTACACTATATTTCTTCTCCTCTCATCTAAGGATCTGTTTGTCTTTTCCTGGTCCCAAACAGGAAGCATAGGCTTCAGGTCCCAGAAGTCCTTCCTTTCACTCGTGTGCACGTGTCAGCTACACTCACTCATCCAGGTGGATCCGCAGAGAACGCTGGTCTCTGTTCTGGTCTGAACCTGCTTGGCAGCCCTCCCCAACAGCCAGAGCAAGCACATTTACTCTTCTCATTTCCTAACTCTCTACAGAAATTCTTAATCTTTGTGCTCAAGTTCACTTTTAGGAATCTGGGTCAGAGCCCGCACCCCACCAGAGAAAAGTGAATAGATCCTGAGTCTTGTACAGAAGCCCTCGAAGTCTTTCTAAGACTCTTTAAGCATGTTTGACCCCTCTGTACATATGATGTCAAAACTTGGTGCGTGGGGCAGTGGAAAGGGAGGAAAAGAGGACAAGAGACACTTAAGGTAGAGGAAATGGCTTTGCAAAGGCCTAAGAGTTAGTAAGTCAGTACTCACAAGGGGAAATAGCATGTCCTGGCAGTAGACAGAGGAAAGGGGAGGGATGCAGAGATACAGACTGATGGCCAGGTCTCGCCGACCACAAGAGACATACTGTATCTACAGGATGTGGAGAAGGGTGGTTTGTGGGACAGGGCAGCACATGTGTAATTGGTGTTCTGAGACTTGCACTGGTTTGTAAGAGTGACTGTTAAAATGATCATGATTAGGAGCCTCGAAGATAGTTTAGTAGGTTAAGTATTTGTTGTGCGAACATAAGAACCCATGTTAGAAACTGTGCATAGAAGTACGGACTTGTAGCTCCCAGTGCTGGGGAATGGAGACAGTAAATTCCTGATGCTTTCACTGGGGAGTCAGTCTACCCTAATCAGTGAGCTCCAAGCCAGCAAGATCCCCTGTCTCCCCCAGATAAGGTGGATGGCTCTTGAGGAATGACACCTAGTTGACCTCTGGCCTCCATATGCATGTACACACACCTGCACACACATGTGCATGCACATATCATACACAAGCAAGTTGATTCTGTACTGGCAGTGTAGAACTGTATTTGGGTACATTTATACCACAGAAACTAGCAAGTGTTACACATGTTTTTAGAGATGGTTGTTAAACATTTACCAGCACATTTGGATATGCGTATGCTCACATGCTAAAAGCAGAGCTTAGCAATCACCAAACAGAGGTCTGGCAACAGCCAGAGGAAGGCAACCAAGCAGAACCTAAATCTTGGCCCACTCACCAGCCTCAGATTCTTCATGGCTTGGGGAAACATGCCTTGATGGAGCTGCAGCTTGCCAACTTTCATCACTTGCACACCTCTGACAGGATGGCTTCCAGGGAAAAATATTCTGGAAGAAACCAAAAGGCAAACAGTGTCGGTAGCTCTCACCTTTGCAGTCAGTATTTCATCAGAAGACTGGGAAAGGAGAATATCTGGCTGTGAATGTTAATGAGCTCCTGAAGGAAATTAGTTTGTGATTTAGAAGCCAATACTGAAAGGAGATGATATATAACCTTTCTTCAGCATTTGGGTTGGGGTGGGGTGAAGAGAGATCCGCCTGGACCTCTGCATTTACATGTAGAGAATGCTGTATTGCATTTTGGAATATGAAACTGAACCCGGTCCTCTTCCATGAAGCTCCAACACTAGCCCAGCTCCATCAATATATATTTGTGGAATTAATGAAGGAGATCTGCTACACAGGAACATTTGACCACAGGCTGCATGGGCTCACAGAAAAGAAGCAGCTCAAGCAGGAAAGACACAGGGCCAGCATTATCTAGGAGATGGCTCTAAAGATGGCCATGTGACCATGTAGGCAGATGCCTCTCTCCTCTGAACAAGCAGCCTTGGGGTGTGCCCGGATGCTTTTGAAATATATATATATATACATATACATATATATATATATATATATATTTGTTGACTAAATTGATGATCATTTCTCTGATTCCAAATAGATAATGCCACACCTCTTCTGCAAAGCCTTTCAGCTGAATCTCTATTGTAGAGTCCATCATTGTCCACCTTTCCCACAGCACCTGTGTGTCCACCTTTCTCACAGCACTGATTAAGGTATCCAGTCTGTTGTGTTTCCAGCATCCAACATGTAGAAGGAACTCTACTCATACTTGATGGTCTTTCATACTGTCTTTAAAAAGTTTCTTTTCCTGTTTCTGTAATTAAATACCCTGACCAAAAGTAACTTAAAGGAGAATGGGTTTATTTGACTAACATTTCCAGGCTACAAGCGCATCATGGTAGCGAATTCACAGTGGCAGGAGCTTGACAAAATTGGCAATATTATTTCAATCTACAATCAGAAGAGGACAGCAATAAATTCATGCATGGTAATGTTCAGCTTGCCTTCTCCATTCTAGTCCAGGGAATGGTCCTACCCATTATTAAGAGAGTCTTCTTCCCACATCAGCACAATCAAGACAGTTCTCCACAGATCTTCTCAGAGGCTAAATCTTCAGACAACCCCACACAGGTATACCCAGAGCCATATCTCCTACCTGTCAAGTTGGCAATTAATATTATCACAGGCATATAGCACAGCATGGGGTGGGTATGGTGACAGATCAGAGAATGAGGACTCAAGACTGTCATTTCATGTCGGATCCTACAGCATGATCTCGTATGCTTCTGACAGGGTCTAAGGCAATGGTTTCCAACCTTGCTAATGCTACAGCCATTTGATACAGTTCCTCATGTTGCAGTGACCCCTCCCAACCGTAAAATTATTTTCATTGCTACCTCATAACTGTGATTTTGCTACTGTTATGAACTGTAATGTAAATATTTTGGGGAGATGGGGTCGTGACCCAGGGGTTGAGAACTGCTGCTGTAAGGGAACGGAATACTGAGCTTCTGATGCCTATGCAGAATTATGCCCAGGTCCAAGGGGGAAACGTCACACTGGACAGACATCAGTGTTTCCTTCAAGACCCAATGATCCCACTACATACAGATTAACATTCACACAAGAGTTAAAATAACATTACAAGAAGGAGAGTGATTTAGTGCCCAAATCCTGTGAGCCATATATTCAGTTCAAATTCTGACCTCAGTAGAGGGAGAAAATGATACAGTAGTTGATGAAGGGAACTGATCGGTGGCCTGGTAGACTGCAGGGACACATGGGGTAAGCTGGCTCCCAAGAACTTGGAATGGACTGCAGGAATGGAAGAAGGATGGACATTTAGACAGACAACCAGAGAGTACAGCCAGGACATACTCCTAACGTCGAGATGGGCGGCACCTGTCTTTATGGTTACACAGGCAGCCCAGGAGCTGATCTAGACAGTGCTAGCCCTTCAACTGGAGAGCTCACTGAATCCACAGTTAAGTTCTTCTGGGTAACAGATCTTCAGCACCCCATTCCCTTCATTCAGCTCCTCTCTGTGAAATGCAATATAGAAACCTATCCATTCATGCTCTTAAAAAGGCAGATTGGTAACCTGGGTAAAGCGCAGTGCCACGGAAGGCGGACCATGCCTCTTTAAAGACCCAGAAAGGGGGAAGAATGAGAACAAAGCAGCCACCTGGGTCCCGGATCTCCTTCATCTCTGGTTATGCTAGGGAGGTCAACCATCTCACCTCTTGTCCCTTCCAGAATGAACATCATTATGGAGTTGTATGGAAATGATTTTGAGATCCTCAGACAAAAGGCTTAAGTGCAGGAGGCCATTATCAGGAGGTAATTGCCCCAGACACGTTCCCTGAAAAGCACACCTGGATTTGGGATTTGATTTTATTGCTGTGAATATGGTATAGTTAAATGTAAAGGCCAAAAAGTAATTTTATACTAATAATCTCTCTGCTAAGTGGGTGTCTGTCATGTCAGTGAGCAGGAGGAAAGAAAATCTTCGGTTCTGTGAGGGCAGAGAAAGCGGTGCATAATTACACTGTGACAGGTACCTGCCAGGGTCACTGGAAGATTAAAAACTGAGAGGAGTTTCTTAAGAGAGGGTGAGCAGGAGGCTCCTGTGGGGACTGGGGTGTACCCACACAAAAATTCAGTGAACTGGCTCTTAGTAAGGAACTGCTGGGGATTTTTGATCCTGGAGGCCTCCCAGCTGACATATGGAATCAGAGTCATGCTTACTGGCTGGAGTGGCACCCCAGGGAGCTCTGGCGGAGGCTCACTCCTGCTGGGTGGCCCACTTGGGGTGTGGGCTTTCCATCAAGCTCCTGCAAAGGGAACTGATGAGAAAGTGGAGGATCTGCTGGTCTTCACCTACAGGGCTATCAGACATCATCAAGGCTACACAGAGAGCCTGAAGGTGGACTGGGGTGCTGGGTTCTGGGTCCAGTACTTTCAGACCTCTGCAAAAGTCCAAGGCATGTTCTTACCCTTGGTGAGCAATGAGCTAAGTTGAGGAAATGAGGATTAAGTCACAACATAGAGAAGAGAATGAGTATCCCTGCCCACTCCCAACACAGCAGCTAGGATCACCGTGATGGGAGCTGGTTTAGACTGAGGAAGGGACAGGATGCTGGGCTCAGTCTGTGGGGCCTGGGAATGGGCAGGCCATTCTACCAGTGGTAGGGAAAGCTGGACACAGAGGTGGAGGGGAGTTGCCCCGAAGCCAGGTTATCCACTGCAAACATGTCCAGTTCCCAATTCTTCCTATCAGGCAACACTCTAGTGAGGGGAGGGAAAATACATCACCAGATAGGAAACACAGAGAACTTGAAAAGAGGCCCTAGTGTCAAAGACAGTGGCCACTGTCTTAAATCTTTAAAAAAGGATTTGAGACAAACAAGATCATAAAGTTGATTCAACAGGATCTGGGTCCTGCTGGGACACAGCAGTCACAGGTGATCCCCCAGACTCAGAAACACATGTGAGAATTATATAACAACACAATCAGCTGACAGGGGATTCATTACAAATTTTCTTTTCATAGGAATGAAGCAAGCAATCCCATGCCCCAGAAGGCTGGGCCTAGAATGCAAAAATTGCCCTTGTGTTGCTGTGCTTAATAACTGCATAGGGGGAATGGGTCTGGACAGGCAGAGAATGTGGGGGGACAGGGAGCATATATATTAGCTTTATATATACTATGACAGGAAATATATATACTAGCTTCATATATACTAGGACAGGGAGCATATATACCAGCTTTACATATACTAAAACAGGGAGCATATATACCAGCTTTATATATACTAGCATTAGTTCCGACCTTTAGGCACACAAGGTCTTGCTGCTCTCCTGTTTCAGCAGAGGCTGAGGGGCAGGGACTTGGAATACTTGAGAATTCAAAGGACATGGAGAAGAGAAGTCCCATGCAGGAAGACCTTTGTTGCTATGCCCAGCTTTCTCCATGTGATACAGCGGCACCAAGACTACTTCAACAGGGGCTGAGCTTTGGCATTTACAGCACAGGAAGAAGCTTTTCTTGCTCAGGTCTGTTTCCTGGTCCTAAAATGAGAGCATAACCTGGCTGTTGGATCTGTATCTCTGAATGAATATATAAATCTAGTCGTATCGATTTTAGCTAAGAAATGTGGAACGGTGATGGAGCCTGAAAAACGAAGGTGCTAGATGAAAGGATGGTGGAGAATCTTCCAGTGGTGGGGTGAGGTTGTTGCAAGCTGAACCCAGAGGTCAGTCACTGACATGGAGCAACCAGACATTGAGTGCTGTCTGATGGAACATGGTTGAAATTATTTTGCATTACCTATACAGCATCTTTGCCAAACCAAACAGAAACGAACAAACCGAAACAGAATCTAATGGAGCCCATAAAATTAAATTCCATTTTATGGGAAACACGAGTGATAAAGGAGTGTGTGGAAGCAGCTGGCTGAGCCCAGGGTGTGGGAGCCCACAGGACCTAGATGCAGGGTCCTTCACAGGTCATGGTAGGAAAGGGAAGAGATGACAGTAGAGATTTTAAAAGACTTAAGAGAGGTAGCAAGCACATGTATTACATAGGTCTGGTGTACTCTGACTCAAACAGAGCAATGGTAAAAGGACCTTTCTCAGATAACGAAGGGAATCTGAACATGAAATGCATTTGAGCTCTAAGGAAATGTCCACCTGTTTTGTATTAAATGATGTAATGTCTGAGATATGATTTAAATATCTTCAGCAGAATCCGTTTTCCCAGCAATGGTGGATTAGCTTGCTTCAGGCTGACTCTTGCTATGAACAAGACAAAAAGGCCAAAGTGTTTTTAAAACCTTGTTTGAAGGTAAGCCAGACCATGGAAGCAGCAGGGTCCTAAAGACTCACAACTGTGGAAAAGTCTGGAAGCTTCGGGAGGTGAGCCTTATGAGCAGAGTGGTGCCATTTTTCCTTTCGATGCTTTGAAAAAGAGAACCAGGGCCAGAAAGACCAACTAGCTGAGCTAGGCTCAGGTGGCTTCATGGACAAGGATGCGCAGCAACCTGCACTGAGGATTCAGAAAGAAGGATGCACTTGAGTAAACACCAGACTTTCATCAGTGACTCCCAAAGGACTACACCCTAGGCATAGTGTGATAGATCAGAGACAGACCAGCCACCACCCAAAATGAATCATTTAATTCACACCTTGCCTGAATTAAGGTGATGTATTTTTGCCTTCATTGCCAGCAGCAAAAATATATTTCTATGAATGGCAGCAGCATCTAAAGTCTTGTTATATCTTTAATTTCTCTGTACAATATTCTGTATTCAACAAAACCATAACTAGGTACACAAGAAGGTAACTGTCACAAGACCAAAAGAAAGGAAACACAGAAGTGAAACAGAACTTTTGTAGTGAAATGGTTAGGTTCTAAGAGAGATTTTTAAAAGAACTATAAGTCAGGTGTGGTGGTGCACACCTTTAATCTCAGCACTCAGGAGGTAGAGGCAGGGGGATCTCTGTGAGTACAAGGCCAGTCTGGTCTACAGAGTGACTTCCAGGCCAACCAGGGCTATGTCTCAACCCTGTCTCAAAAAAAAAAATAATGCTTGAAAATTTAAGTAATAAGAAAGCATATTAGCAAAGATCCAAATTACATAAAAATTGACAATAGAAACGCTAAAAGTGATAACCCAATAATTTAAGATAAGATTAATCCTGGGTCTGGATCAGTTAACTGGAATATAGGACAAATGAATGTACTTATCATAATTCACTGGGGGGAAGTGCATGTTAGCAGGAATCTCAAAGGAGAGAAGGGAAGAAGTGGGGCAGAACAAAGTCTGATACATTAAGCTTGAGGAATTTCACAAATAATAAGAGAGCAAGACACGGATTCAAAAACGCAGCTTAGTGAAGACAATCCTCCAACAAAAGAGTTGGGAAAGGTAAGAGATAAAAATGGTGGTCATTACAGAAGCCAGGTGGTGGAGTTGAAGGCTCATCACACTCCTGTAATTTTGTGAATGTTTGACAATTTTCTTAATTGAAACAAAACAAAACAACAAAAAAATCCCACCCGGGTCACTGGGTTTTACTTTTCTTCTTTTAGAGAGTTTACTGCCCACAGGCTGAAGACAGCCTTGGGTTGAATGTGTTGATTGGGGGTTGCTTGGCTACAGCCTTTGGAGCAGTAGTTGTGTACCCTGATGAAGTACGACACACTTCATAATCTATGTAAAAAAATGAGCTTTTAGACAATACCACCCCATACAAAATTTCTAGTTATTTTATAAGCATGACAATCTGGTGTCAAAAGCAGTTATTAAAATTGTTCCTTTTACAAAGAAGGAAGGAAGGAAGGAACTCCTGTCGCTATCTCATGTCCCCAAGGGTGCTGGAGTTTTACTACATTCTGAGCCTCAGATGGAAATGATACACACAATGAGGGGGTGCAGTGCGCCCTCCACTCTGTTCCAGACACTGGCCCCACAGCGGCTAAAACAGCAGGAGCAGCAGCTTGCGCTCAACAATGACAGACATGGCTTCAGGACTCAGAGCGCTGGGAGGAACCAGCATGGAGCACCATGGGTAACCGGGTCAAGGCTATATGAGAAGCCACAGAACCCTCCTATGCTCCCCAGGCTCTGTTTAATTTAAAGCAGCTGTTGTACGGAACTTATTTATGCCCTTGTGACAGGGAAGGTTTGATTTGTAACAAATAAATTTTTTTGTTGTTTCCTTTCCCCCACTCACTCTTAACAGGAAACAAAGCCAGAGAAGAAAGACAGACCCCACTGCCCAATGGCCTCACTTAACCCACACTGTTCATCCTGAAAGCTGCTATTCCCCAAGTGGATGGACCATCACGAGTGTCCCCTCCATCCCAGCTCCAACAGTGATGGCGAGATCAACTGTGATTCTCACTGTGCCGCCAGCGCCCCCCACCGGTGGGAAGCTCAGATGCGTCTCTATGGATTCTGCGCACTTTACTGAGTGTGAGAAGGACACTCACAGAGTCACATGCTGTAACTGGACCTGACAGCGTGACAATGAAGTCTTTGTTGGGTTTCATTTGCTCCATGAAATTAGTAACCAGGACCGTTTCTGCACACAAAATAATACATCTCACATTTCGCTTTTCTCACACATTTCCGAGTAGGCCATTTGCCCAAAAGGTGGGGCTTTCTTTTAGCTCACAATTCTGACGAGTGGGAGTCATTTGTGTATGATCCATCATTGAGATGAAGCTCTAATTAGATATTAAGAATCCGAAAAAAAGAGTTTTGTTTAACCTAAATGTCCATATAATCCAGGGTCAGGATCAGAGACAGGACGGGGAACTGGTAAATGAGAATGAAGGAGATGGAGATCTGGGCAGAAGCAGCTTCGTGACAGGGTCACATTCACCTTGCTCAGGTGTAAAAAAAAGTCACAGAATAGCCCTGAGAATGGATACAACAATATTCAAACACAAATTCTTGTGTTCTTAGGGCTGATAAATATGTGGTAATTAGTTTGCAAGACATGGAAAAAACACTAGACATTATTGCAGAGTCTTTTTTGTTTTTTGTTTTTTAAGGGCAAATGATCATTAAGAGGTATCAGAAAGAGTAGGAACTAGAGGAAGGTGACAGCTGCATCAAAATAGTATTTGCCTGGCACCACAGGGCTGCTGCACACATGAGCTCAGTGACTGTGAGTGCATGTTCCAGACCAGTGCAAAAGTAAATCAGCCAAAATCCTAGGAAGGAAGGGGGAGAGGCTCACAAAGTCCCACCCCTCGCCTGGGAGCTTTAGGCAACTGAAGGCTGCTGGTGGAACAAGACTAGGTGTTTTCTTCACGGACAGACATTATCCTGGGGAGCCTACCAATGCTCCCGCAGACAGTCCCACACCCGCACCCATAGAGGCCCACAGAGGAAGTGACCTAAATGGGTTTAAAAACAGAGCTCATGAAGTTGGGAGGGGAACGTGTTGGGATGGATCAGACAGAAATTGGAAAGGAGAGGTGGATTTGATCAAAACACATTACATGCGTGTGTAGGGGTTAGATAAATTAGATTTAGAAAATATATAGGAGTTTCTGATGAAATTTTGAGGCTTCCAACACATTTCCTATGAGTAAC
>CAJQZJ010034210.1:702599-716241 GCA_907164525.1 Lophiomys imhausi | reverse complement strand
CCCTAGCAACTGCTTGTGCTATGACATTAGTCTGATGCTCCTGAAAACCAATATCAGCTGTTTCTCTTATCCATTCATCTACTGGGGCTCCTCGAGCTTTCAATGGCCTAATTGCCCTTTGACATTCAGCATTTGCATTTTCATATGCCAAGGCATTTATCAAGTCCTGTCTGGCATCAGGGTTATCTACATCTCTCTCCACAGCTGAAGTCAATCTCCCTAAAAAGTCTGAAAAGGTTTACTGTTGGGCGCCACCTGTAACCGATCTTTTAAATTATTATTTAACATTTATTTATTACTAAATTCACTTATAACAAACACCAACAATTTCTTAACTATTAATCCTATAAATTCCTACAACCCCTTTAACCTATCCACTAAACCTATTGATAATTATAACAACTACTTTCATAACCTTTTAGAATGATACAGTCTCTGGGGCAGGTCCTCAGTCGTCAGGAACACAGTCTTTGTTGTAGATTCTTTAACACACTTAGCAGTCCTTTTTCTGGATCTCTCAGATGCAGGTTCGTCAGGGTAAGTTGGTTATTGCAGTCTCACCTTAAATAAGGCTTCATGTTTTCTTCTCTGTGGGAGACCCCAGCCGTCTGCAGGCCAATTTACTTCTTTTGAATCAGGAACTCAGCTGCTCTGCCTCAGTCCTTAAAGCCAGGCACAGTTTCCCCTAGGCCACTGATCCGACAGATCAAACCCCTCCAGGCAAAAGCTGAGCCACAGGGTCCAGTCCTTGGCCTTTTGGTGTCTTGCTCGGGCTTTCTTTGCTCACTGGCTTCTTTCTGCTTCAGGGAGAGAGCTGGCCATCAATGGCCAGCCCTTTTTTCAGCAGGACTCTTGGAGCTCTCTAGCATCAGGGGCCTCTTCTCTTTCTGGGCTCCATGCACTGTCCTTAAATAGGAGGAACTCTGTTTCAGCTTAATTTGGGCTCCGCCCACTTAGCAGCTGAAAACAATGTCAGGCCAGATACTTTGTTTCTTCAAGTCTATTGAGTCTTTCCTGTTTTTCCTGACTTCAACCTTGTTTTTCAGTCTATTAAATCTTTCCTGTTTTTGCTGACTTCATGCTGATAATGCTCTTCAGGCCCCGAATTAAGAGACAGTATCAGAAACTCCTATATATTTTCTAAATCTAATTTATCTAACCCCTACATGCGTGTATAAAAATGCTCAAACAATAAAAAGGGAACTTTAAAAGATAAAACAAAACAAATAAAAACAGAAATAAGCAAATCCTCCAAAAGGCCTGGATTTTGATATGTATAGAAGAAAATGAATGGAGAACTGAGAGCCTACTGCTTCCATCTGTAGCTTCAGATCGTCTCTGTATCTGTGCTTGGTTAGACCACCCTGAAAGTGCTCCCTATCTCACCAAATGATTTGTTCAACTCTTTCACCAAAGGCTGGATTTCTGTACTGGTTTTCCCTCCCCTCTGCCAAACCTGCTCCTCTTGCCCCCTTTGCCCACTAACACCATGATGAAAAGCAGAGAAACTGTCCCACATACAGATTCCCCAGCAGATAGGACAGCAAGCACTCCACTTCATGTTAGTAGCTTTCTTTTTAATATTCCTAGCAGTGCCAGGAGTGTCCTTTGTCTGTCTTTTGCCTGTTTCCTATCTTGTAGCACCATTTTAAGGTGTAAAATATATGAGGATGTTTTTAAATGTTTTTAAAAGGGCTAGCCTGATAACAAATTATACAATGACTTTAAATTAGTTATTAAGTCCCAGAGGAAACATGAGAATGAGATTTTTTTTTTACCAGGACATCTTTGCTAGTTCTCTATACGCTATTCTTCAGACAAGCACTCAACACCTGAACACCAACATGGCTGTGCCACTCCGACATCACTTTCTATGGAACAGTTTGTGAGTTGAGTTTGAACATTTATTTTCTAGGATTTAAAAAATATTCATTTGAACCTGCTCAAATTTGTGAAACTTTGTTTGCATCCTGTTTCAAGTATGATAGCAGGCTAGAGATCATTCTTAGTCTTTCTCGGAAAATGATGCAAAATGTTAAAGTCTGTTAAAAATGCAGCAAGTGCTGTGAGACAGTATTAGCTAGAAGGATCTCTAACAATTGAGGGGCTGGCAGGACAGATGAGCAAGCCTGGTGTCTACCAAGCCCAATGAGATCTTACAAGAAATCCTCACTGATCAGCAATGGACAGGAATTGATAGCGGGTATATAATATGGACAACCCTCTGCAATATTATGCCACGTGAAAGAAGGCAGTCAAATGAACATATGCATGGTGTGCTGGCTAATTTTATGTTAACTTGATACAAGCTAGAGTCATCTGAGAGAAGGGACTCTAAATTAAGAAAACATCTCAACCAAAAGGCTGAAAACAGATGCTCCAATGTATTGAGAGAAACTGGGGACTGTCCAGGCAACCAGTTGTCTGTCATTTCTTAGTTTTGGAAGCTGCTGGCTCTGCATTTTCTGTTTATTCAGATATATTTATCCTTCTCAGGTCTCTGATGTGGTTGAAGGGTAGATAGTTACAGTCTCACAGTTAAATTTTAAGTTGTTTAGGAATTAAAAGGATGTTTTAGGTCTAAGAAGATGTTTTAAAGTTGGTAATGCAAGTTAGGATGGAAACTGAGTTAGATATAGACCTTTAAACTCATCAAGCTAGATAATAGAATATTAATATCAGTTTCCAATTACATATTGACTAGACATTGGGAATGTAGGTTATACCTTATAATTTTCATAATTGTGGCCTAATTGTACTTATTGTTTTGTATTGTATTTATTGTTATAAGAAAAAGAGTCTTTTATTGGACTAAAAGGGGGAGCTGTTGGGGTGAAAAGATACACATTAAAAAAAAAAAAAAAAGCAGATAGAGGGTGAGTGGGAAGAGGGTAGGAGGGTGGGACCAGGAGGGGAAGGGGTAGCTATGATTGTGATGTAACTTGAAGAAATAAATGTTAAGAAAAAAAAAAAAAGAAAAGAAAATGTCTCAAGACAGGGATTAGGCAAGCCTATTGGGCATTTTCTTAATTAGTGATTGTTGAGAGGGCCCAGCCCATTGTGGGTGATACTATCCCTGGCTGGTGGTCCCAGGTTCTTTGAGAAAGAGGCTGAGCAAGCCATGAGGAGCAAGCCAGTAAGCAGCACCCCTCCATGGCCTCGTGTCTGCTCCTGCCCTGACTTCCTCTGATGAGGATGGAGGACATGAAGCATAGCCAGATAAACCCTTTCCTCCCCATGGTGTTTTGATCATTGTGTTTCATCATAGCAATAGTAACCCTAAGTAAAACACACTGTGTGATTACATTACGCGAAGTTCCTAGAAAAAAGCCAACCTAGAGAGATAGTATGGGCCTATGCAGTTGCCTAGGGCTGAATTGGGGTGCAGGTAATGACTGCGAACAAACAAAACAAACCATACAGATTTAGGGCACACAATGCAATGATTCATGTACACAATGTAATGATGAAATAACAATTCTATATCTTCCAATGTTTAGCATCTATATGTATCAGGAACCTTCAATGTTTTCTGGCTGTCTTAAAAAACACTATAAATGTTATGGACCATACTTAGTCTAGATGAAGTCTAGTACTTCAGAAACCAAGAACTAATTACTCCTTTCTTATTGTGTATTGATACTCACCTTCCTAACCTGTCTCTCCTCCGTACCTCCTTCCTCTAGTGAGCACCAATCTGCTGTCTTCTTCTATGGATTGGATTTACTAGAGCTACAATCTGATCCCGAGCACAACTAGCAGTTCTGGAGCACTAAGGAAACCCAGTGTAATTTGTACCCGCTGCAGCACTGGGTTTGTAGAGGTTCTCCGTCCCAGCCAGTCATTTTCTGTTACACAAGAGGGAGACATCACACACTGCCTGAGCCTACAGCAAGGCAGCCCAGTTTCATCTTCTCTTTTTTATTTAATAGACTCCATGTTTTTGTTGCTGTTGTCCTTCTTTTTTTTTAGTTTGTTTTGTCTTTTGAGACAGAGAAAGAACATGAAGTTGGGTGGGGAGGATTGAGGAGGAGTTGGGGGAGGGTAATAACATGATCAAATATATATTGATAAAAATTATAAAAATAAATTAAAATTTAAAATACATAATTAGATCATTTCCCCTTTCCTTTCCTCTCTCCAACTCCTCTCATGTCCCGTCCCACATCTCCCTCTCAAATCGATGACCTCTTTTTCTTTAATGTTTATTATTACATATATATGCACGTATACATAAGCAGCTGAGTCCATTTTTGTTGTTTATGTATATATGATGACTTCACCTAGTTGAAAAAATGGGCTATGGATCTAAACAGAATTTTCAGTAGAAGAAATAAAAAGATGGTTGAAAAATATCTCAGAAAGTGTTCATCAGCCTTAGCAATTAGGGAAATACAAATTTAAAAATCTTTGAGGTTTCCTCTCACCTCAGTCAGAATGGCTAAGATCAATAAAATAACCAACGGCAGATGCTAATGAGGAAGTGGGGAAGGGATCCGGCTGCTGGTGAGATTGCAAACTGGTACAGCTACTCTGGAAGGCAGTTATGGGGAATCATCAAAAAGATGAAAATAAATCTACCATATGACCCAACTATACCACTCCTTGGCATATGCCCAAAGGACTTGACAACCCTATTCTGCTGATACTTGCTCAGTCTTGTTCATTGCTGCTCTACTAGCAATAGCCAGGAAATGGAAACAACCTAAGTGTCCTTCAGTGGATGAGTGGATAGTGAAAATGTAGAACATATACACTACTGGTCACTGGTCAGTTGAAAGGAAAACTGAAATGGTGAAATATTCAGGTGACAAACATCCTATGTTCTCTCTCATCTGTGGTTTCTGTTTCCAAATCTTCAGATGTGAGTATATAAACATGAAATAGGTTAAAAAAAAAAAAAAAAGAGGCATGAAGAGACCTGATGGGGAGGGAGCCTGAGGAGGGAATAGCAGGGCACAGGGATAGGAAGTGAGAAATGAAAGCCAGGAAGGGGCTCCAACTGGGGAGGAGGGGTGGAGGTCAATAGAGAAGGAGGAGAGAGAGGGGTAAACACTAAAATGGTCTGATGGCACCTCAAGGAGCCATATTATTTTATATTTACCATTCGCTGTTATCAAGCAGCACAGTAATTTATAAGGTAGCTGCTTTTACCTCTATTTTAAGATTTAAGGAGCTGTGCTACAACAATTTCCCAGAGTCTGTTTGCACTAAGGTAGCAAGTAGCTGGGATGGAATTCAAACCACTGGTCTTGACTTCAAAATATGTATATAATATCCCAATTCTGCATGAAAGTGGATTCTTTTTAAAATTTAACATTTCTCTATGTGATAAAAATATAGCCTTTTGCATCAAAAACAAGTAATTTTAAAAGAGTTAGAAGGCATATGCTTATTAATGATCTCCCCAGAGTTCCACAGTATTTATAAAAGAAAATGCATCTTTCCAATACTGGAGTTTTCAGTACTTTCTTTGCTAATCGACTCTCCTCTGACAAAGCAGAGGGTCAGGGAGATAAAGCAGGATGATTTCTGCCCTAGAAATATGCATCCCTCCCTTTAGACAACAGCCTTGTTTGTATACACATTTCATATGCTTCGTAATTTAACCAAAGCCCCACTTAGAGGTCAATCATTCTAGTTCCTTTCATGTTTCTGGAGAAGCCTTTGCAGCCATGAGTGATCTTCCTTCTTTTTTTCAAGTTGAAAGATTTTGACAGTTTTCTGCAGTGCAGACATCTAGCCAGTGTTTTTATGTATTTGTGTGTGTGTGTGTGTGTGTGTTTGGTGTACAGATTCATGGGTTACAGTGCACATGTGGTCAGTGAACAACTTTGGGGAGTTGGTGCTTTCCTTTGCCTTGAGGGTCTCTTGTTACTACTGCTGTGCTGTGTCCTCTAGGCTTGCTGCCATAGTGGGCTTCTGTCTTCTTGTCTCTGCCTCCCATCTTGCCAAGGGGGTGCTGGGATTACTTTGGATACCACTCACCAGAGCATGTGGCTTTTCCCAAGAGCTTTAGTGATCAATCTCGTGTCATTAGGATTGTGTAGCAAGGGCTTTCACTCGCTGAGTCATTTCCTCAGCCTGCAAGCAGTATGTTTTTTAAAGGGTAGAAGAAAAGAAAAGAGATTAAAAAAAAAGAATTAAATGCTCCTGAGAGGAAGGGTTCCCTCTGTTGGAAGCTGTGTGTATTTTGCCATTGTCAAGAGGGAAATGACTCAAGAATGTAAACACTTCACAGAAGAAGCAAACAATTAAGTTTATTTTATTTTATTATTTTTGAGTATGTATTGTGGTGTGTGTGCGTGCGTGTGCACATGTGTATACATGTGTGTGCATATACATGCATATGCACATTATGTGTGGAGATACGAAGCTGAGGTGTAGGGTGTCTTCATTTTATTTCACTATGGCAGGGTCTCTCACTGAATGGAGAGAACTCACTGATTTGGCTGTTCTTAGCTAGCCAGCTTGCCTCCAGAGTGCTGGAATTAGAAGGGGATGCCATGACTACCCAGATTGTTTTGTTGGGTGTAGGGATCCTAATTCCAGTCTTCACTCTTGCCTGGAAAGTGCCTTATCCACTGGTCCCTGTTGGGGAAGGTCTGATAGACTGATTTCAATGCTGAGATCTGGTTACGTCACTTCTGAGGCATAGTCTTGATTGGTTAATAAAAGTCACTGATAGCCAATTAGCTGGGCAGAAAGGCAAGACTTCCTGAGATTAGAAAAGGAACCCTGCATTTTACATACAGGATTAATTCATTCCACCAGGAGACATGGAAGCAGATAGACGTGCTTGAGAACACTGGAAGTTTCAGGTGGCGCCTGGACTAAGGTGTGCAGGCTTCTGAAGCAGAAAGCCTTGGATGAAAGAAGCCTCCCATGGGCAGAAGCAGCCTCAAGAAGAAGCCTCCAGTAGATGAAGTAGGAGAAGCCCCCAAGAGAAGAAACAAAGAGCAGGAAAGAAGACATATGCCATGGATTAGAGAAAAGAGCCTCATTCTACATGACCTGGAACATCGGCATAGCATGGAGAAAAACAGCCCAGGGTACATATGTATATTACATACGTAATATGTACAGGGCTTTATTTAGAAATAGAATTAAGAACTAGCTTAGATGGGCCAAGATTGCTCAATTCAGTCCAAAGCTTGTTAAAATCCATGTGGTGTCTGTGTGCTCATTTATAATGGCTGGTTAAGGATTAACAGCCGCCCAATCAATTAACAGTAATATAAATACTGTTAAACAGTTTAATTAATTAATTCTACAGGTCCCATCTCCCTAATTCAAAGGCTGAATAACATTTGATGGCTCTGAGAGACCTCTGGTAATGTTTTCTTTCTTTCCCTCAAGTATAATTAGTGGACTGTTTGCTATTTGGTGTTTACTTATTTATTTGGTGGTGCTGGGGACTGAACTCGGGTCCTCATAAACACTAATCAAAGAGTTGCACTCCAAGTCCTATTTTAACTATGGGTATCTTAAATGATTACTAGTTTTGTCACATGTGGCTAGTCGTACTCCCTCTTTAAATCATTAAAATAGGACCAGACAAACTCTATTATAAAACCTCCAATTACCTCTTAAAGTTTCTATTAAGAGATAAAAACAGATTTTGAATATTTAAAGAAAATTTTATAAGTGAAAATTATAACTCAGACCAATGCATGAGTCCTTAGCTACAATTCTGCTGAGTGCAATGCATGGTGACACACAAACAAACCTGCCTGCCTGAATGCTGGGAAAGACCCCTCCCACCCTCTGAATCATGGACCAGAAATGCAAGTCCAGACCAAGTGGGAAGCTACACCACTGAGGGCTGTATGGGAATGGTTTCTACAGCAGCCCTACAATCTTCCTAGCCCCATTCTCTCCGCAACCAACTCCGACCTTTCCTCTAGGTACAGACTGTAACTCTTGGGAAATAACAAGGCAGAGAGACAGGTGAGAAGTGGGAAGACTGGAAGGCTGGGTGCATCATCCTGAGAACTGATACAAATATTGAAACAGATAATGTGACAAGAGAAGGCTAAGATACAAAGATCCTTGGCAGAAGTGCATTCTGGGTGGGTTTCCCCCCAATATACACATTTCATGTATTAGAGAGGCATGGCTGTTTCAGCCAGTGAGTTCCTAATAGACAAAATACACATAATTACAAGAACTAGTTATACACCGAGCACACCCATCCTCTGTCTACTTACAGATCTGATGCAGAAATTCAAGGAACACTGGGCAAAGAGCAGTTGGAATATGATATCACTGGCAATCTTGAAGTCTCAATCTTTTTTTCCCTAAACACAATGCCAACACAAGGATGTCCAATGCCACCCTGCCACTCTATTTAACTCAGAGCAGAATGGCAGCCAGTGCAGTAAAACAAAGCAAGAAGCAGACATGATACACAGGGGAAGAAACTGTCTCTATTTACAGATTACATGATTAAAAACAGATATTAAACAGACAGGAAATACCAAGCAATTTTAAAATCATCCCAAGAAGCCAGGCTTGGTGGTGCAGACCTGCAATCCCAGCCACAAAAGAGGCTGTGCCTGGAAGATTGTTAGGTTCAAGGTCAGCCTGGGTAACAGCATAAGCCTCAAAATAAAAAAAGTGCAAAGAGGCTAGGGATGTAGTTTAGTGGTAGGGCCCTTATCTATATGGGAGACCTTGGATTTGATCTCTGGTTCAATAAAAGGAAAAAAAAATAGACTGTCTCTGAAGCCAACAACTGAATTCAGTATAGCCAGAAAATACAAATTCAGTATACACAAATTAATTGCATATTTATTTTATACAATGAATATATAAAAACCCAAATCAAAGGGCGGTTCAAATTACTTAAGTATATATAAAATGAAATATGTTTTAAAAATTCCAGGTGTGGTATGTATATGCCGAAAATGATAGACTGAAGGTAAAATAAAAAAGATCTAAATACACTGGAAATCCAGACTGAGTTCATGTGCTGAAAGGTATAAAAAGATATCAGCTGTCTCCATGCTGATTCAGCAGGTCAAACAGTTCTCACCAAAATCCCAACATGAGTGTAAAAGACCCAGAGTAGACAACCTTAAAAAGGAAGAAAATCAGGGGAGTCCAACTGTCTTATCCCAAATTTCAGAAGAACAGTAACCAAGAAAGAGGGAACAGGCCTGTGCTCGCTTACGAGTCCAGGGCATGTCTACTCATGACCCTTTGTTCCCAGGTTCCCGTTGACCCTTGGCAATGGAAGTGTGGCAGCGATGCAGACAGGGAATCCCAGCATCTATGGCTAAATGATATTTGCTTCAATTCCAGAAACCACTCCCTAACTCCCAGACATAAAGCAAACAGCTCTGTATATTTACATACTTCCCATATCTGAATTTCAGAGCAACTGTAGTGTAGAGATCTCGTCCCTGCTCTATGACATCTGGAGCCTCAGCTGGATGACCCAAGTGACCAGGAAGTGTCTCAGACCTGCTGAAGGATGTCCCATCTCTCACACAAATGAGTCTACTTGCACATGCAATTTCTCTAATGTGCCCTAGTGTGCTTCCTCCTGGGGGGGGGCGGGGGAGGCAAAAGGATAATATACCGAGCATTCCATACCCATCCCCTATTCCTACCTGTGGCTGTGTGATTCCTCATTGCAGGGACCCCTTTGCCCTATTTTCAGTACACTTGTATTTCTTACAGAGCCTTCTCGAATGCTCATATTTCACAACTGTATTTATTTCAATTTATAGGAAGTTTCCCTTTCCCTATCACATTTACTTGTTAATAATGTGTTTATTAATGTGGGAGGAACATGTGTGCCAAGGCACAGGCGTGGAGGTCAGAGGGCAACTTGTAGGAGTCAATTCTCTCCTTCTATCATGTGAGTCACTGGCCTCAGGTCACCAGGCTTGGCAGCAAGTGCCTTTACCTACTAAGCTAATTTTCCAGCCCAAGTTTCTTTCTTAACACTTCTTGGAGGCAACAGACAATGCATTGCTACATAAGCTGGAGATTGAGAGCAAAGCTCTGTAAGAATAAACACTTGGTTGAAACTGGTAGTAATGATGGGGCCAGCGAAGGTAACGCAACATTAAGGGTCACAAACTGGGGTCGGGTACCAGGGCCAAAAGACTATGCTATGACTTTGGGCTTAAGTATGTGCTTTTTATGTTCTTTGAGACAATTTCATAGCCACTAATTTCTCTGACCGCTAGTAAAACCTGTGCAATTTTATCATCACAATTATACAGATATGGAACCTGAGGTCCCAGGAGGCTCTGTGATTTGAAGCATGCAAGCCAGGGAGCTGCAATCAGAACCCACTGGCCTTTCTATCCCATCTCAAGACTTCACTAAATCTCCCCTACCCACCAGTTTTGTCTTAGGCAGTTTTGTTCACAGGGTTAACACCTAACAGTGCACGATAACATCTCCAATCAGTTTCAATATCCCCTAATATGCCCTGAATCCACTAAGCACAGAGGTCCCCCACCATACAGCATCACTTGACCACCAGGAGCCCACAGGCTGAATAAAACTCATCACCTAACTGAGAGAAAAAGAAGCATGTTGGAGAAATGTGAAGCCAATGGATCTGCCAGCGTGGTTGTTTCCCACAGAAAACCCAGAATCTAGCATCTAAGCCAATAGCAGAATGCTGCTACTGCCAGCTGTGCTACCATTTCTAACACTATTTGCAGGAAATATTTATGACAGTCTTCTATTTTCTCTGCACAAAATCAGAGAAAATTGAGAAATGCCAAATTATATCGTCTTCAAATATCCTGTCATGGAGAAACTCAGCTTTCACATGCTATTCTCTGAAGACCCGACTGATCTCTAGCAGGCTGGTTGAGTAATAGAATTTCCTGGAAGGGCCGGGGAGGGGCCAACAGAACTGTGTTCATTAGGGCAGCGTCTTCCCAATGTCTATTCAATTCTCATTACTTTTCAAGATCACACATCATCTCCCGGGCAGAGCCATTGCCAGGGATATTTTAGGAATTTTACAGTTGGAAGTAGATTTTTAACACTTGTGCAAATTACTGCTATTCTCGCTTTAAATGGCTCACTTCTGCTGGCAGGGAAAGGCCATTCTGTCTCCTTCTCTCTGGAGTACTCTATGGCTGCTGTTTGCATATAGTTCCCATTACTTCTGACACCCATAACTCCACAGTAGCGACACCGTCTAGAATCACTTTGTCAAGTCCAGCCCTGAGGCCAGGCCAGGTTATCAACATTTTGAAATGGGCATCATTTGCCTGTCACCTGTCTTCACTCCTCTCCATCCCTTGTTTCCTGACAACCTTTCTTTTTCACATGGGTTGGTGACTGGTGTCTCCTGCCTTCCCCTGGGCATTTTCCCTGGGTGAGCACCTCCTTTAGAGATGTCTGAGCTCACTGAGGCAATGGAAGAGGTTCACTTGTTAGGTGAACTTCATTTCTCCACAGTTGGTTTTTCAAAATCTTGTGGGGTGCTTGTTCTAAAAAATGCAGGAAAGGCTTCCAGCAGGAACACCTACTCTCGGGGACCATCCCAGGAGAGAGTCTTTTGCTGGGGACAGGTTGATAGATGAATCAAAATTAGACTATCTATAAAAGAATATTCTGGGCAGTGGGAACACAAAATCCTGGTCCTCAAACAACACAAAGAACTCAAGGAATAGATTAAATAGGAAAGTTGAGAATGTCCTGGATATGGAACAGGGTTGCAAAAATACCACTGATATGCTTGCCGCGTGAATCGCACACCACACTGGATGCTAAACTAGCTGAGTCAATGGGTGGGGCTCGCTGTCATCTACCCGCTTTGGCTTTATTAGGTCTAGGTGAGGTAGAGTGTCCAGAGTCAAAGCCAGCAAAGTTCTTCAAGGATGGACTTGGGTCCCAAAGGTGGCTGCACTGCTTACGTCTTGCTCCAAGTCGAGCCTCACTGAGCCTGCAGGGATGTGAACATGTTTAGAAAAGCCAGAGCAAACTACACAAATAGAGAGAAAGTTCCTAGCAGAGGCCAGGCTAAGTTTAGAAGCAGGTGTAGCAGGGGTTTGCATGGATGATGCCAATTTTTGTTAAGATGGTTGAACATGTTCATGAATCACAAACTTGCTGAGATAAAGCTTGGGGTCCGATCTGAATCTAGGACCAGACTGCAGTCTGTTTCATGTCAGTAGCACGACTACTGGTTTCTGCTGTGAATACATTTCCCGCTCAATTCACTCAGTATTTCTGGACAAATTATTTTCCAGGGAAAACAAAGGTGGTGATGCAAACAAACATGGGGTTGGTTGCTGTTAGAAAGAAACACAGGAGTTGGGGGGTCCTCACCCTGTCTGTGCACATTCAACATGCTGCACCACGAGGAGGAAACTGAGACCACACCAGGAGGAAGCAAACTCTACACCAGGCGTAGTTTCTCCCAGATACTCCAGAATGCGGACACCTCCTCAGTCTGGCCATGTTCTTCCCTACCCAATGTGGATGCCTTTGCTAAATTGCTGCAGGCATTCAACAGGGAGTGAGGTCCTTTGGAAAAAAGGAAACTGGGTATCTCACATTGGAAGAGAGGTCTGCCAGCACAGGAAGAGCCTTCCAAATCCCCCATTGGGCCCCAAAGTGCTGCTTAGAAAGCTTGTTAATGCAATGGGCTGGTTTATTTTGTGAACGCCAGGACACTGCAAAATAACATATGGAAACAGCAGGAGTCCCAAAGTCAGGGCAGTGTGGCACTGTGCCTCTGTCGGTAACCGAGGTTTGTATGTTCACTGACTCTGTTTTTCTTGAGTGGGGCTGTGGAGCAGGGCGGATTATCATTTTCTGAAGGTAATGAGTTTATCTCTTAGAAAAGAAAGGGAGAGAGAGGTTGAGAGGAAGGAGAGGAAGGGGAGGGGGATGTTTGTGCACACTCCCCGGTGAGCATCAGGAGGCTCTGCAGAAATTATTCAATTTAGTAACCTGCTCCTTTCTAGTCTCCCACCCAATAGCCACTCATCCTGTGTTTGCTGAGAAAGCCTCAGCAGAGTCCCTGTGTGGCACTGCCAGTCTCAACCTGCCACCCCATCAACATCTTCCTTCTCCTGTACATGGTTATGTTTATGTCCCTCCAGAATTCCAGCCACTTCCCTTTTCTCTGAGCCACTTGCTTCCAGTCAGATCTCCCTTCCTCCCTAATTTTCACTGTCAGGCTCAGTGACACGGGACCATTTCATTAGACTGCTTCATAAAAAGTCTAATTTTAGATGGGTGGAAGGGGAGGGGGAGGAGGAAGAGAGAGAGGGAGAGAGAGAGAGAGAGAGAGAGAGAGAGAGAGAGAGAGAGAGAAAATCCTACCCACAGGCTGGCTTTTTGATACAGCTAAGACTACATCCTAAGAGCCTCCAAGTGGTTTAGACATCCATCCATTTCATTAAGAACTAGTTATTCATGGCCCACAATTAGCCCAGCACTGTTACAGGGACTGAGTATCCTATCGTATAATGAGTCCCCTAGCAGTGTGGGGGTAAACATTACTGTGGACATTCTCATTTATAAGTGAGAAAATTAAAATTCACAAAAGTTGAATTGGCTTAGGTCACATAACACAACATACTGCAAAATGGGCCGTTGCTTTAGTGTGTGTGTGTGTGTGTGTGTGTGTGTGTGTGTGTGTGTGTGTGTG
>CAJQZJ010034210.1:684376-700845 GCA_907164525.1 Lophiomys imhausi | reverse complement strand
ACAGAGGCCAGAAGAGGGCATCAGATCCCTTGGAGCTGAAGGTATAAGCAGTTATGAGCTGCCCAGTGTGAGTGCTGGAGGGAACTAAACTCAGGTCCTCAGGAAGAGCACCAAGAACTCTTATCAGTGAGCCATCAATCCAGCCCCTTAGCTACTTAAAAAATAATTTAAAAAAATGTCTTTTTCTGCCCAAGTAAATTCTTCAGTGTTATTATTTAATTCAATATATGAATTCACTGTTTTGTCTTATTCTGTTGACTGTAGTTTTCAATTTCTAATTAGTTCTATTCAATTCTCCCATTCTCATTTTATGTGTTTGCCCATGGAAGAGTTCTATTTCTCTTTAAGTGTTCACAATATGTTTAAGACTTTTATTCTACTGTTTTGTTTCCTTATGGAATGAATTTGCTGCTGTCTGTCATTTTGACTGTCTTTCTTGATGCTCTCTTTTCTTGTCATGAATGGAATCTCTGGTGGTCGCTCAGGTACCCTACATGAATGACATGAATGGAGATCTGTCACTCAGGTGGAAGGTAGCTTGTCTCTGATTGGATCATTCCACATCTGGATGCCTAGCCCACACTGGATCCTGTACCCCAAGGACACACAGGCTTCTTGAGTGTCATCCTTTTAGGGCCAGCAGCCTCCTGACATCAGGTAAGGGTGGCTTGTTTACATGCCACTTCACAGACTACACATAAAGTAACCAGCACATGTCAGGAGGCAGGGTGCCAGCAATCTCACTGTGGTTGCACAGGGCCAAGCAACCCCATCCCTGTTTTCTCTTTGTTTTCTCAGCCTGACTGTTCATCCTGCTATTAGGTCTGGCTACATCCTTCCACTTGCCATTGCTCTACTTTGTCTCTCATGGCTTAAAGCATGTTCTAATTATGCCGTGTGACTGAAAGTCCACCGACCACTCTGTTTCTCGTCCTTTGGCCCATGTGTGCCAAGCACTGGGATTGGCATTTCTCAGTTCTGTGGTCCACCCAGACTTCTTTGCCTCAGGACCAGACCATGCCTGGGGAGGAGGAACTTACCAAATCCTCTTCTCAGCTGTTCCCTTTCAGTTAACACACCATTGTAATATAAGTTCTTTTTCTGATCACTCCATCTTTATGGCCCCACCTCAGAGTAGCTGGTCAATTTTCTTCAGACAACATTGAAAACAATCACAATATCCCAAAGAAGGGCAGATGCAGGTTACACGTCCATCCTATTGAAAAACCCTACACACCCAGGATACTGAAGTTGATGCACAAACATGAAGGTTAAGAGAATCCACAATGTGCCATAGGAAGAGAGGAAGCACACTTCTTGGGATTGAATGTCAGATCTCTTTTTCAGGACATAGGTGAATGGATTATCTAGAACTTAAATAATTATGTACAATAACCAAAGATCCTGTCATTCCAACACTTTACTGAGAATAAAATGCAATACAGATTTACTAAATGGGGCTAAGTGGGATGAGAAAACATCCAAATGAATGGCAATGTGAGGTTCTGGATTCTGTTAGCAAAATGGAGATTGATCTGCTGTGAGCCTGCACCACGGCACAGAGCATTGGCTGATGGCATTGCCAACCAGAAGCTCTGTGGGACTGCACTAACACACAGTAAGGGGCTGACTGTGATGAACTGTATTTATTTGGGGTGGCATGCTGGAAAAGCATCAGGAATGTTAGATTTCCTCTTCCATTTTCTACATCTTTATCATTTTATTAGGAAACGTATTTTTTCTACCTGCAGACACTAGGAATGTGGACATCAGCCCCAGCCTTCTTGAAGTTACCACAGATTCAAAACTCAGTGAGTCTAGATTGACACAAACGTGGCACGCACAGATGCTTAAGCGTTCTGCTGGGAATGACCACGAATGTTCCAAAGCCCCCACTCACTTGTGCCATGACCTCTGCGCCTGTGGCTCACTCTCTGATCACAGTGACACAATCGCACCCCACCCCAGCAAACGTCTGCTGACACGACAGCTTTCCGATGAGTCAGTCAGAAAGGAAAGGTTGTGACTGAGGGAGCAAAGCCACTGAAGAGCAATGATTCTAGAAGACTGTAGCAGGGGTCAGACGATAGAGGAAGTTGCTTCAGCAGCAGCACCAATAGGTTCTCTCTCTCTCTCTCTCTCTCTCTCTCTCTCTCTCTCTCTGTGTGTGTGTGCATGTGTATGACATGCATGGGTTCAAGTGTATACAGGTATACATGTGTCTTGGTGTGCATACACATGTGTGCATGCACATATGTGCATGTATATGAGAAGGTCAGATGAAGATAACCTCAAGTGTCATTCCTTAGGAATGGCATCTACTTTTTTTTTTTTTTTTGAGAAAAAAAAAAAGGGTCTCTTAGTGGCAAGGAACTTGCTGAGTAGGCTAAGCTGGGTGGCCAGTAAGCCCTAGGGATTTACCAATCTCCACATGACAAATGCACCCTGCTATGCCTGTTTTTTTTATTTGGGGTCTGGAGATTCTCGACTCATGTCCTCTTGATCTCAAGGCAATTTCAGACTTAGCTATCCCCCTAGCCAAGTCAAAGGCCTTCAAAGCAGTCACCACACAGAAACTCTCCAGCCCAGTGCCACACAGGAGTGTAGAGCCTGGCGCTTAATGCTTTACTTTCTGGCAGTGGAAATGGCCTGAGAGTCCCAGCTGCCTACAAATGTCCTTACAGGCATGTCTCCAAAATTGGGCCAAGATGAGTCTTCTTGAAATATGAAAACCAAAAATAGTGGGGTGCAGTAGTAATGTGGAGATTGGTGAACCCCTCGGGCTCACTGGCCATCCAGCCACCTACTCAGCAAGTTCCATGCCAGTGAGAGACTATCTAAAGAAAAAAAAAGAGAAAGAAAGAAAGAAAAAGAAAACAAAACTAAATGGCATTTCTAAGGAATGACATTTGAGGTTGCCTTCTGGGTTCTGTAAAAGAACTGGATCCAGAGAACGACAATGTTTCTTATTCAAGGACTGTTTTCTCTGCCTTCTAGAGAATTCCACCATCTTCAAAGGCTATGGGGCTTTTCATGATATGGGCTCAAGGATGTTAAGCATCTAGGATTTGCAGCCTGTGCACAGAAACCTGAAAAGCTTTTTTGACTACGCATAAATGCCAAACATCTCTCAGGGGAAGTCTAGAAAGTAGAAGAATTCCTACTTAAAGAAATATGCAATTCTCAGCTATTATCGACTATTTTGAAATCCAGGAGACTCCAGAGGATTCTCAGATCCAGCTGTTTAAAGGTGAATGTGGCAGCCTGCCATTCCCTTCTTTCCCTGACCTGGAGCTTGGGGTCAATGACTTTGGCAAGCACAGCCTGCAGCTTAGCTGTACTGTGCAGTTTCCACTGTACTCATCAAAGAGGGGAAAGCTTTGGTCTAGAAGCCCCTCTCCTCCCCTTTCCAGTAAAATGAGAGTTTGGCATGTTTGATGCAGAGAGTCTTCGAAGCAACTAAGTGAAGAGTAAGATTATGCAAATGAACACACTCTGCGTTGGAACATTAATCCCATGAGTAAATGAGCCATATATAGCACATTGCTCTTCATGTACTTTGGCCTCAGATAGTGACAGAGGAGGGTCTGTTTGTCCTGTCCCAGAGGAGTTTCTCCCTGACATTTGTTAATAAGCCAGTGAACCACCCGAGGACTGCTCGTGGGGCATCTCACTAGAGCTGTAAGCTGGAACTCACAGGAACTGTGTGAGCAGCTGGTACTCACTCCACCACCCAAGGAGTCCTAATAAATCCCCAAGGACACTGCCATGCAGCCTTCACCTAAGATACAGACTACCTGGCCAGCCAAATTCTGAACCACAAGCCCTGACCATTCATGTCTCCTCTGTTTGAGTTCTCAAGGAGCTGTCTCCCTCAGGTCACAGGCAGGGAGACGGATGCCTGCCAGCCAACACCAATTCACTTCACTCAGCATAGTGCTCCCCATGAAGCTAATGGCCAGAGATGAGTCCCAAGGAATAAAACAGACAGGGACAGGGCAGGCCCCTGAGGAGTAGCCCATAAGGAGAGGAAGAAAGCACAAGAGATTCTCTGCAGCCTTGGGAAATGACTGCACAATGTGTTGGTAACAAGGTCCTACCATAGCAAACTGAGCAGGTGGGTCACGGCAGGAGAGGGCACACGGCGCTGCTTGGGACCCACTACTTCTTCAGATGCCCTTCTGTGTTCCTGCTTTCTGACTGCCAAGGCCTTCTGCTTGCAAGCATCAGAAGAAAGCCTGACATCCTGAGGTTTTCCAGAATAAAACACCCTGCTTTTTCAGATTCTTCTGAAGGATGAACGTGGGATGGTTATGGTAGGTCATGGCCAAGGGAGCCCCTCCTATGAGCCTAGTGAATAAAGATCCCATGATGGGTGCCTTTCCTTCCTTGATGCAACTTATAACTAACTATATGCTATAGTCTGCAATTATATCACTACTGTCTGTGGCTCACATGACATGATTAGCTATGTGGTGACAGGTTCATGTATGACTTTTAAAAGATACAGTGCTACATCTAACAGTGTGTGGCACATGGGCCTGCTATGCAGACGCGCCTCAGTGAACAAGCAAATCACTTCTGTAGATTAAACTGGTTGAGAAAGAAGAATCTGAAATAACAACTCATGAAAACTTTGTTCTTAAAGAATGACTTATACATATGCATAAGAAAAGAACAAAGCTTTCATTCAGTTAGTAATAGGGTCCAGAGAGCAAGTCATGTGGCATTCGTGCACCACCACAAGGGATGAGAGGTACAGGGCAGGCCCTGGGGAATGGGAAGGATCCAGATTGCCTGAAGACAGAGTGGTTTTCTTGGCCACTGTGGCTAAAGATTGATGGTACTCTTCCAGTGGGAAGAGAAAGAACAGAATAGGACATGCTTATGGCTTGGTGAAGATTGAGTTTCATTAGCATATGGGGGTGGAGTCATTCCCAGCAAATTCTTTGTTCATCATCGAATATTCTGAGCTTAAGAAACCCACGAGGTATTACTGTGCAGAGACAGAACTGACTGGGTCTTGTTTGGCTTCTACAGGCAATTTTCTGGAGGAGAAACCCAATAAGCAGTCCTGTTTAGAGAACACAAACCATAAAGGAGTTTACTTTCCCTGGATGGGTTACATTATACCAGAACCAGCTACAAATATTTAAAATAGCTAGACTTTTCAAATGTGCCGGATGCTTTTACAAGTAGAATTAAAAAAAAAAAAAAAACCAAAAACCAGTAATGAGGCCAGTAAAGAGAGTATCAGATGTGACAAGGTGAATTACACCACAGTGGTTGACAAACTCCCCAAAAGAGGTTCTGGGGGGGGGGGCACTTGAAGCAGCCAGTGTGGCCTGGGGCTATTCAGCATCTTTAGTCATGATTTGAATGAAGATATTGAGGATGTGTTTGTCAAAACTGCATAGCCACAAGGCTCAGAAGTAACCACACCTACTCCTAGCTTCACTAACTAACCTTCTAGGAACTCCAGTTCCTCACATAGGAAGTGGGCATAATGAGGCCCATTCTCAGAGTCACCCTGGAACAACACCAAACAGTTATAAAAGGAACAGATAAGTAGGTATCTTCCTTCACACAAAGAATAATAGAATCAGGAGCTTTCTTAAGTCTCAGTTTAGACAACCAGGCCAAGATTAAGCTGATATATCAAGGTAAAAAAGGTGAACTAAGGGGGATCCAAGATGGCGGCGGCCAGCGTGGACGTATTTTGATTTCGGGGTCAACAATCACAAGGTGGCAAGTGTTCCAGGACGCTGTACAAAGGGCACGACCCCTTCTAAATATCACCCAGCTACACAGGGACCACGGAAGATGCCTGGGCAGGACGCCCCTTCCAAATCTCGGACACACTAGGAAGCCTCTGGACCCGGGAATCAGGATAACCCATGCCCCCAAAAGGAGAGATCCCTGGTAAGTTCCAAGCTAATACCCAGCCAGCAGATTCAGAAACCACGCAGAGATAATCCCCACCGTGCTGGGCACTCCCAGGTCTCACACAGACAATCCAATTATCTAGCGAAAGGTTGCGACCCTTGGAAGTGAGCGGGAGATCCACTGCAAAGTGCCTTCAGACCACAGATCGCAGTCTATGATGTCACTGGCCAGTTTCTAAGCTGCGGGAGCAGCAAGGCTACTGAGGCTGAACTGCAGACTTACCCACTACAAGGACCAACCCCAGGCAAACTGTGAGATATTTGAAATGGTCGTATATCGGTCTTATGTACTAGTACAGGCTCTTCCAGCGGGGAATCAGAGCTTAATTGTAAAAAGCTCCGCCACCTGAATTAATTAGGTCCCCACCTGGGAGGCAGGACTGAATGACTCACCTTATAGGGGTGGAGTAAGGCAACTCAAATCCTACACCACAGTGCCCCTTTTGGACCCAAGTCCAGAAGACAGCAAAAAAAAAAAAAAAAAAAAAAATTCCACATGGCCAGAGGCCCCAGACAAAAAAAAACAGAGCGAAATGTCTCCAACAAAAGAAAGCAATGCTATTCCGTCCAGCCCGAACCACCTCACCACAACTGAAACACATGAAAACAATGACAATTCTACAGTATGGAAAGTGATAAAGTCCCTTCAAGAAGAACTTAAAACTATAAAGGAATTCAAAGAAGCCACAATTCTACAAGTCAAAACAATGAATAACATCATGAAAGAGCTCCAAGCCAAGGTGACCCAGCTTGAACAGCAAAAGGATAAAGCAATGAAAGATCTCCAGACAAAAACAAGCAAACTGGAGAAGGAAATGTACAAAACGAACACTACCATTCAAGACATGAAAATAGAAATGGAAACAATAAAGAAAACACACTCAGAGTTAAAAGAGGAAATGGAGAATCAAGAGAAGAGAACAGGAACTACGGATGTGAGTATGAAAAATAGAATGCAAGAGACGGAAGACAGGATCTCAGGCATGGAAGATTCGATGGAAGAAATCAGTACAACATCCAAAGAAAATGAGAAAGCTAAAAAAATCTCTCACCCACAACATCCAAGAAATCAAGGACTCAATGAAAAGACAGAACCTAAGAATTATAGGCATAGAGGATAGAGAAGACTCCCGACTCCATGGTCCAGGAAATATCTTCAACAAAATCATAGAAGAAAACTTCCCAAACCTAAAGAAAGAGATGCCAGTAAAAATCCAAGAGGCTTACAGAACACCGAACAGATTAGATCAGAAAAGAAACTCCTCTCGCCATATAATAATAGAAACTCCAAATGTAGAGAGCAAAGAAAGGATATTAAAAGCTGTAAGAGAAAAAGGACAAGTCACATACAATGGCAGACCCATCAGAATCACACCTGACTTCTCTTCAGAAACTTTAAAAGCTAGAAGGGCCTGGATGGATGTCCGACAAGTCCTGAGAGAACATAGGTGCCCAGCCAGAATACTATACCCAGCAAAACTATCTATCAACATAGATGGAGAAAACAAGATATTCCATGACAAAATCAAATTCAAACAATATCTCCTCAAAAACCCAGCCCTACAGAAGATCCTAGAAGGAAAATTCCAACCCAGAGAAGATAACTACATCCAAGAAAACAGAGGAAATAGAAAACTCCACAGCAACTAAACAAAAGAGAAACACAAGACAGCCAGCTATACCAAAATAATGGGAAATAACAACCCCTGGTCACTAATATCCATCAACATCAATGGACTCAACTTGCCAATAAAAAGACACAGACTTACAGACTGGATCCGTAAACAAGACCCATCTTTTTTGCTGTATACAAGAAACACATCTCACTACTGAAGATAAACACTACCTCAGAGTAAAGGGCTGGGAAAAGGTCTTCCAAGCAAATGGACCCAGGAAACAAGCTGGAGTAGACACCCTAATATCAAACAAAATAGACTTCCATTGAGGCTAATAAAAAAAGACAGAGAAGGGCATTACATACTCATTAAAGGAAATATACACCAAGAGGTCATCTCAATATTGAACATCTATGCCCCAAATACAAAGGCACCTACATTTATAAAAGATACACTTCTAAAACTTAAATCACACATTGATCCAAATACTTTAATAGTGGGAGACTTCAACACCCCACTCACAACGATGGACAGATCATCAAGACAGAAGCCAAACAGAGAAATAATGAGTCTAACAGAGATCATGAACCAAATGGACCTAACAGATATCTACAGAACGTTTCACCTAAAAACAAAAGAATACACCTTCTTCTCAGCACCTCATGGAACCTTCTCCAAAATCGACCATATAGTTGGACACAAAGATAGCCTCAAAAGATACAAGAAAATTGAAATAA
Organism: Lophiomys imhausi; assembly: GCA_907164525.1. Lineage (NCBI taxonomy): Eukaryota > Metazoa > Chordata > Mammalia > Rodentia > Muridae > Lophiomys > Lophiomys imhausi. The sequence goes on along the minus strand of CAJQZJ010034210.1, from coordinate 692,547 downwards.
CCCCTTGTATCTTATCAGACCACCATGGAATAAAGCTGGATTTCAATAGCAAAAGAATCAACAGAAAGTCTACACTCACATGGAAATTGAACAACTCTTTACTAGAGGACCACTGGGTCAGGGAAGAAATAAAGAAGGAAATCAAAGACTTCTTAAAATCCAACGAAAATGAAGACACAACATACCCAAACCTATGGGACACAATGAAAGCTGTGCTACGAGGAAAGTTCATAGCACTAAGTGCCTTCAAAAAGAAAATTGTGACAGCTCATATTAGCGAATTAACAGCTAAGCTGGGTGAATTGGAAAAAAAAAGAAGCAAACACTCCCAAGAGGAGCAGAAGGCAGGAGATCATCAAACTTAGGGCTGAAATCAACAACTTAGAATCAAAAAGAACTATACAAAGAATCAATGAAACCAAGAGTTAGTTCTTTGAGAAAATCAACAAAATAGACAGACCCCTAGCCAAATTAACTAAAAGGCAAAAGGAAAGAACCCAAATCAACAAAATCAGAAATGAAAAGGGAGAAATAACAACAGACATTGAGGAAATCCAGAGAATATTTGGATCCTACTTTAAAAATCTATACTCCACCAAATTTGAAAACTTAAGTGAAATGGACAATTTTCTTGATAGATTCCACCTACCAAAGCTAAATCAAGATCAGATAAACAGATTAAACAGCCCTATAACCCCTAAGGAAATAGAAACAGTCATTAAAAATCTCCCAACCAAAAAAAAGCCCAGGGCCAGATGGCTTTAGCATGGAATTCTACCAGACCTTCAAAGAGGAGCTAATACCAATACTTTTCAAACTCTTTCACCAAATAGAATCTGAAAGAACATTGCCAAACTCATTCTACGAGGCCACAATCACTCTGATTCCTAAACCACACAAAGACCCAACAAAGAAAGAGAACTTCAGACCAATCTCCCTCATGAACATAGATGCAAAAATACTTAATAAAATACTAGCAAACCGAATTCAAGAACACATCAAAAGTATCATACACCATGATCAAGTAGGCTTCATCCTAGGGATGCAGGGATGGTTCAACATAGGAAAGTCTATCAACGTCATTCACCATATAAACAAGACGAAAGAAAAAAAAACACATGATAATCTTGCTAGATGCAGAAAAAGCATTTGACAAAATCCAACACCCCTTCATGCTAAAAGTTCTGGAGAGAACGGGAATACAAGGGCCATACCTAGAAATAATAAAGGCAATATACAGTAGGCCAGTGGCCAACATCAAAATAAATGGAGAGAAACTTGAAGCATTTCCTCTAAACTCAGGGACAAGACAAGGATGTCCACTTTCACCATATCTCTTCAATATAGTACTTGAAGTTCTTGCTAGAACAATAAGACAACTAAAGGACATCAAGGGGATAAACATTGGAAACGAAGAAGTCAAATTATCCCTATTAGCAGATGATATGATAGTATACATAAACAACCCCAAAAATTCCACCAGAGAACTCTTACAGCTGATAAACACCTTGAGCAAAGTGGCTGGATACAAATTAATTCAAAAAAATCAGAAGCCCTTCTTTATAAAACAAACAAATGGGCTGAGGAAGAAATAAGGGAAACAACCCCCTTCACAATAACCGCAAACAACATAAAATACCTGGGGGTAACTCTAACCAAGCAAGTAAAGGACCTGTACAACAAGAACTTCAAGCCCTTGAAGAAAGAAATGGAAGAGGACTTTAGAAGATGGAAAGATCTCCCATGCTCATGGATAGGTAGGATCAACATAATAAAAATGGCCATCCGACCAAAAGCAATATATAGATTCAATGCAATTCCTATCAAAATACCAACACAATTTTTTATAGACTTAGAAAGAGCTAGTCTCAATTTCATATGGAACAACAAAAAGCCCAGAATAGCTAAATCAATCCTGTACAATAAAAAAACATCTGGAGGTATTACCATCCCAGATTTCAAGCTGTACTACAGAGCAATAGTTGTAAAAACAGCATGTAGAAACAGACCAGTAGAACAATGGAATCGAATTGAAGAACCAGAAATAGACCCACACACTTGTGGCCACCTAATTTTTGACAAAGAAGCCAAAATGGCACAATGGAAGAAGGACAGCATCTTCAACAAATGGTGCTGGTCCAACTGGATGTCCATTTGTAAAAGAATGAAGTTAGAACCATACTTATCACCTTGTACAAAACTTAAGTCCAAGTGGACATAAGACCTTAACATAAGGCTGGTCACACTAAATCTACTAGAAGAAAAGTGGGAGAAACCCTCGAACTAATTGGCACAGGTGACAACTTCCTGAACAGAACACCAACAGCTCAGAACTTGAGATCAACAATCAATAAATGGGACCTCATGAAATTGAAAAGCTTCTGTAAGGCAAAGGACACTGTCATTCGAACAAAACGGCAGCCTACAGACTGGGAGAAAATCTTCACCAACCCCACATGTGAAAGAGGGCTAATATCCAAAGTCTACAAAGAACTCAAGAAATTAAATGCCAAGAAACCAAATAATCCAATCAAAAAATGGGGGACAGAGATAAATAGAGAATTCACAAAGGAGGAATCCCTAAGGGCTGAGAGACACTTGAAGAAATGCTCAACATCCTTAATCATCAGAGAAATGCAACTCAAGACGACTCTGAGATTCCATCTCACACCTGTCAGAATGGCTAAGATCAAAAACTCAAATGACAGCACATGCTGGCGAGGGTGTGGAGAAAGGGGTACCCTACTCCATTGCTGGTGGGAATGCAGGCTTGTGCAACCACTATGGAGGTCAGTCTGGCGATATCTTAGAAAACTTGGAATAGCTCTGCCTCAGGACCCAGCCATACCACTTCTGGGTATACACCCAAATGCCTCTTCACGGAATCATAAGGAAGTTTCCTCATCTATGTTTATAGCAGTCTTATTTGTAATAGCTAGAAACTGGAAACAACCCAGATGTCCCTCAACTGAAGAGTGGGTCAAAAAACTGTGGTACATCTATACAATGGAATATTACTCAGCTATCAGGAACAATGAAATTATGCAATTTGGAGCCAAATGGATGGAACTAGAAAAGCTCATCCTGAGTGAACTAACCCAGACTCAGAAGGACACATATTGCATCTATTCACTTATAGTAGGATTTTAGCTATATAGTAGAAGGTATCGATACTACAACTAACACACCAAAGGGAACTTGGACATAGACTTCTTATTTTTAATTTTCATTCTTTATTTATTTTTTATATATTAGTTATATTTTTTTCTGTTTTTTAGTCTTTTTTATCTATTGTATGCTTATTGGTTTGTTTGTTTAGTAGTTCTCTCTCTCGGGCAATGAGACACTTTTCACTGATGGTACTGCTTCGTAGATCCCCAATGAATGAAGAGGCTCTTGGCCCTCATACGACCTCTGAACTGAGATGAGAGAGTGTTATATAAGGACACCCCACCCCAGAGAAATGGGATGGAAGGGTTAGGAGGTAAAGAAAAAAATGAAATGTGATGTTTCGGCCTTTTACTATTAATTGTCATAAACTGTCTAGGATAATTAAGAAATGCAAACTAATGGTTATGCAAGCCGGTCATTCTGTTAGGTACTATGACAGCCTATTATAGTTACTTGCTAAACTAATCAGAAATAAACCTGCTAAGAGACAAGCAACATCTGCTTACCCTAATATAAGAGATAGATAGGGCCTCTTCAAAAACCTCAAGAGATCTGCAGAATATGGCATTCAAAGATGTTTTCGTAACTTTAGATTTTTTTTTATATCAAGACATATTAACTCCTGACAGCACCCCCTATTCTCCTCCAAGAAGATGAGCATCGAAGAATCTCCAGTGGGAGATGATTGAATTAGTCGCAAGCCTATATCTTGGTAGGAAAAGCCCCTTGCTCCAACTGTAGACAGAATGCTGTCCAAAAAGGACAAAACCTGGAAGCAGGTAAGTCGACAGCCTAGCTCTGCCAAGACAGGGTAGGTAAGTCCTTCATAACCCGTGCTCTACAATCAATGTCTGTCAGAGAAACGGGGCCAAATGACTGAAGATCGATGCTGTAATGCATGGAGAGAAAATGGGAACTGTCCAGGCACCACAGGTATGTCATTTCTTAGTTTGGGAAGCTGCAGGCCCTGTACTTCCTATAAAATCAGATACATTTATCCCTCTCAGGTCTCTGAGGTGGTTGAAGAACAGATAGCTAGAGTCTCATAATTTAATTTTGAGTTGTTTAGGAGTCAAGAGAGTGTTATAGATCTAAGAAGATACTTTTAAAATTGTGTTGCAAGTTAGTATGAATGTTGAGTCAGATATAGACCTTTAAACTCATGGAGATGTTTAGATAGTAGAATGTTAAAGTCAGGTACCAAATACATATGGACTGGTCATTGAGAATGTACGTTAAGCCATATAACCCTCATAACTGTGGCCTAATTACCTCTGTTGTACTGTATTGTATTTGTTATTATAAGAGAAAGAGCCATTTGTTGGACTGAAAGGGGAAACTGTAGAGGGAAATAAGATATACCTTAAACTTAAAAGAAAAAAAAAAGGGAACAGGTTGGGGGGTTGAGGGTGGGAGGGTGGGACTGGAGGGGGAATAGGGAGGGGACTGCGAATGAGATGTAACTTGAAGAAATAAAAAATAAAGGAAAAAAAAACAAAAAAAAAAGTGAACTAAACCCACAGCTCAAATAAATTTCCTCTAGTTTAGGACCCAACAAACAACAACAAAATAATGACACATGAAGGAAACACAGGGTGATAAAACCTAAACCAAAACAAAAGACACCCAAACCAAGAGCTGACTTTGAACAGTAACACAAACTCATGTTTTTCCAGAATGTAAGAATGTCGCTTTCAGACCTTCATTAATGCCCTCTATGCCTGTCAATCAATCCTTTTGGCTAAAGGAAGGCTTCGTCCTGGTGAGCTGCCTGTAGGCAAACGCCAGCGTGGCTATCAACCTAGCCCACGGTAATCCAGTTATGTAGCCACTTGAGTTGCTTTTAGCATGAGCTTTCACTAACAAAAACTAACTACTGAAGACCTACGTTTGTGCAGATCCCTTGGCAAGTAATGGTGGGGGTTTCTCTGGTATGGACTCTGTTGCCTGTTCATGCAGCACCCTGCCTTGTCGGGTCTGAGTGAAGGAGGAGGCTCTTAGCCCTCCTGTGACTTGATGAACAGAGGTGGGTCAATGTGTGTGTGTGTGGGGTCATCCAACGAGAAGGAGAGGAGTGACAGTGGAAGAGGGTGGGACCTGGTGGGAAGAGGGAGGGGGCTGCGATCAGGATGTAACTTGAATAAAATAAATTTAAAAAACAAACAGAAAGAAAGAGAGAGATGAAGGAAGGAAGGAAGGAAGGAAGGAAGGAAGGAAGGAAGGAAGGAAGGAAAAGACTGACTGAAGACCTAAGGAATGAGGGAGATGTGATTTAGTAGGTGCTTTCAAGGAGGAATTCATGAAGTTCTTAAAGGTCCCAATGCCCTTAAACTCCAACTGGTACAAGTCTCCTGAAAGTCTACTCAGTCTCTGATCCCCCTAAATCATACGATTATTCTTTTCATTACAAAAATAGGAACTGGGAGATGGCTGGTGGCTAAGGGCACTGACTGTTCTACAGAACCTGGGTTTGAGTCAAAGCACCTACATGACAGATCACATCACCTTTGTTTCCAGTTCCCAGGGCCCTGAGACCTTCATCTGGCATCTGAGGGAACCGGGTACCCACAGAGTACACAGATACATACGCATGCAAAACATCCACACACATAAACAAATTAATGAATTAATTTTAAAACATCATTAAAATTTTAAAGAAATAGCTACTTGATATGAAAATCCTAACCACTTTACTGTATACACTGATTCTTAGAAAGTTGCACTTCCTATATAATCAGATATATTTATCCCTCTCAGGTCTCTGAGGTGGTTGAAGAATAGATAGCGAGAGTCTCATAGTTAAATTTTGAGTTGTTTAGGAATCAAGAGGGTGTTCTGGATCTAAGAAGATATTTTTAAAATTATGAGGCAAGTTAGTATGAAAGCTGAGCTAGATATAGAACTTTAAACACATGGAGATGGTTAGATAGTAGAATGTTAAAGTCAGGTGCCAAATACATATGGACTGGACATTGGGAATGTATGCTAAGCCATATAACTCTTATAATTGTGGCCTATTTATTTCTGTTGTTTTGTATTGTATTTATAGTTATAAGAAAAAGAACCATTTTTTGGACTGAAAGGGAGAGCTGTTGGGGGGAAAAAAGAAATACCTTAAACTAAAAAAAAAAGAAGGGAAGAGGATGGGGGGGTTGAGGGGGAGGAGGGTGGAAGGGTGGGACTGGAGGGGGGAGTAGGGAGGGGATTGTGATTGAAATATAACTTGAAGAAATAAAAAATACATTATTCAAAAAAAGAAAGTTGTTCTTTTCAAAATATTGAATTTTTAAAAAATTGTACATCTTATAAAGTAGAAGTACCTATGCACTAGAGGCAGAAGTGATCATGTTTCAGAGTGTTAGGAGCTCGGGGCTGTAGCCCACAGCCTGGCCCTTGACTCTGCAGACACCTACCTACTAAGGGGGGTGCAGTTTGCAATACTCTCTCATGTGCCTCCATGAAAGCAGCTACGAAGAGGTGAAAGCTGCATCTGACCAGCACCTTGGGGAGGCAGCACTGTTCTGGGAGATGATGGGCCAGGACCAAGAGCTTCAGGCTTCGGTTCTGGTTCTGGGTAAATTCGTAGTGCACCGAGTCATGATAGTCTCCTCTGAGAAGCAGGGGTCTATCTCCAGACTGTCCTTTCTAGCTCTGAAATTCTATCTTCTGTTGACTGCCCTGGCATGGACAGCCCAGCCTTTTGGTAATGACTGAGTACTCCTGTCCTTCCTCATTACTATAGTCATAGAAGGCAATTTAATGTGAAATTCCAGACTACCTGACTCTCAAATTCATGGTGTCAAGGCAGAGGTAGTTAAAAACACACAGAGATACTTTTCCAAGATTCAAAGACCAAGAAGGGAAAAGAGGAATATGCAGCTTGTCCAAACAAGACCAAAAACCAGGTAAGTTTCTTTCAATGTGGCTTCAACAACTATGTTACGATCTACTACAGAGAAGGCAAGAAACAAGGTACTTGACCTTCAGGATGTAAGACAAGCTTAATATGTCCTCACTGTAGGCAAGAAATTGGAGGACCAAAGACTTACACAAAAATGCACAAGGCATGAGATAAACTTGGACCTGAATGAGCAAATTTATTATAGGATTAAATTTATTAGAATCTCCTTACAGGTTCCTAATAAAATATTAGGAAAGGACTCAATGTTTCCCAATCCTCTATGTCTTTTCTGAACTGGGTTAAGTATTTACCCTGTATGAAACAACAGTCACCTGCTCAGTTGGGTCCCATATATTCCTGCATAAATTCTGCTCTTCTAGCTTATCTGTTTTAAGAAACTAATAAAGGTGGATTTTAGTTTACTACCCAAATCTGTGGTGCCCACAAGAGGAAAGTTGGAGTCCACAAGTATGTGGCTTTTGACCACCTATGAGTCACTATTTCAAAAGCCAATATCCAGCGTTCATCCTGGTCAAAGCTCCCGGCAACCAAAACTAGATGCCATTCCCATACAAACTGGCAACATGCTGCTGTGCCATTCTCCTGTGAACTAGGGTGGGGGGACAGTGTCTGCTGTCCTTCCTGACAAATACACACTTAGGCCTGGCCACACCACTTCAAGAATCCACAGCTTTATCATGACGTATGTTCCCAAGTTCTTATTACCACTCCAGGGAATGAACAACTGACTTGAGACAGAAGGAAAAAAAAACCTATACCACCATCTAATGTGTCTGAGGCATTCCTTTTGCCCTGCAGTCACCCTCATTCTGAGTGCCTACTCCAAGGAGCTCATTATTAACTCCTGATAGACACTATGAACTGGGAGTCTTTTGAGCTACTCAACTTATTTGCTACTCAGTGAAAATAAATTTATAAAAGGAAGGAAGGAAGATTTTAGGCTAGGGTTCCACAGTGGAGCTGCAGGCATTAAAATCTGGCAGATTGGCGGGCCAAGATGGCGGCGACCTACACTGACGCATTTTGAACGCGGGGGGGGGCGGGGAAGAGCCATAAAAAACACAGAGTTACTGGGCAC
>CAJQZJ010034210.1:655130-682495 GCA_907164525.1 Lophiomys imhausi | reverse complement strand
CAAATATATACAAACGAAAATACACACAAACACAAAACACATAAAAACATAAATACATACATGTATTCATACACATAAAACACACATGCATACATACACAAACACACACACCCATAAATACACACAAACCCACACATATACATATATACACAAACATATACACACACTACACATATACATATACACACAAAAATACACATACATATACATACACCAAACACATACACACACACCTATATACACACTCACATGTATATATACAAACACACACACATATAGACACAAACATATGCACACTCATATATGCAAACACACACATACACAAATGCGCGCACACACACATTGAAGGTTCTAGGCATTTAAGCCCATAGAAGCACATGGTAGAAAGAATACAGAAGTGAAGGAAAGAAGAACATACATCCTCTAAAGATCCTGCAATGTCACGGACAAAGCTCCTACCCTTGTGAACCGTCCCAGCAGGACTTACCAAATTCAGCCATATGGATGGTTTTTGTAGATGTTCATTCAAGAAACTCTCAGGAGTCAACTTCCACCTTGTGGATTACCCTATCATGTTATTCACTGTAGTTGCTGGGTGACCTTCCATGACAGCCTGTGAGACACAGGTTTCTGCTTTCTCTCTTCCAATGGGAGGACAGGCAGAATGGCAAAAATGCCAAGTGGAGAAAGAAAATTGGGAAGAATTCTCTGGGTTGGTACCAAATTTGCTCTAGGATAAAGCTGCACTGAATCCAAAGCCCTGGCAGGCCACCAGGTACTGTAGAGTGGCAAGGTTCCCAGATACTGCTTTCTCTAGCTGATTGTACAAGGAAGAGCAGGATGCTGCCACTAAAAAAAATCACGACATGATGGCACAGTGTGGACAAGGTGACAGCAGACCTAAGCTCTTCACACTTAGGGATCCAAAAGTCTAGGGCCACTTTTTTATATTTAACTTAATTTCAGCCTCCTCTTCCACTCAGGATTTGGGGACTTTCATGTTCTGTCCCTTTTAATCACTGCCAGCTTGTGAGCAGTGTCTAGGAGCTCTACAAACCATTGCTTACTTCTAGCAATGCATGCCATCTTAAGTGAAGGTAGATATGGTGGTTTGCAGAAGCCTGGCGTGGAGACATTTCCTTGAAGTCACGTGGCATCCCACAGTTGGCTGTTGATCAAAGTAAGTTATCACTTAGGCCTCCAGTAAAAGTTGGGTGTATTGATGGCAAGGAAGAAAGACAAACGAAAGACAGGCATTGCTCTCCTCAGAAAGCCCAGCATAACTGAATAGTCTGTAAAAATGAAGACTGTACAAGGGCTACACAGGAATCTAGCTGGCCACTCCAGGAAGGACCTGAAAAATCCACCTAGCCAGTCACTCCTTCACACAGAGGTGCTTCCAAAAGAAAGCTGGCCCTCTTGGGGTATGCTCCACTCCTAGGTTCTCCTACACTCTGACTCTCACAGGGGCTTCCAATAAGCTGCCCAGTGTCTCCACAACTGGAAGGCTGTGGCTCAAATCCTGTCCTTCCTGCCTCTCAGATCTAGAAGGAGACTCTAACAGCTGGGAAGTCACTGGGATGGGATCCCTGGGGGACTTCTCTATCTGGCCTGCTTCTCTGTCTTCAGACAGGAAAGGGCCACTAAGACAGGCTGAAGCCAGACTTGGCCCTCCCTGCACACCCCTGTTCCTCCCATGGTCCACTGTTCCTTATGTCTTGTGATGTTTGCTGTGGCTGTATCTTTTCCTTACCTCATCTGTGAGGTCACAAACCCCTTTGATTTGAAAGAGGACTTGGTGGTAAAGGGAAGAAAAGCATTACTGAGTATGACAATTAACCTTCACTCTCAACCCCCTGGATTTGGAGGCACCTAGGAGATACTCCTTGGGGCATGCCTGAGAGTATTTCTGAAAGGTTTAACTGAGGAGAGAAGATCACCTTGGGTGCTGGGAGTTATCATAGAGCCCTGGCCTGAATAAGAACATTAGAGAAGGGAGCCAGCCGAGTGCCAACATGCCTCTCTTCCTGCACCCCCCCCTACTACAGACACAATGTGACCAGCTACCTTACCCTCCTGCTGCCATGCCTTCCCCTCCAAGACATACTGTATCCATGAGCCAAGATACTTCCACACTTAAGCTGCTTTTTGCCAAATGTCTGGTCACAGTGGTAAGAAAACCACCTGGTTTAGTGAGTACCTTACCACCACCCTAAATCCACTTTCCTTTCATTCCTACAACAAGCAGAGGGACAGAGATTAATTATTTATATCTCACCTCTATAGAAATCACAGTTTAAAAGATCCCAGAAATGTGTCCTGGACCACTGCCCCAGCAATGGAGATGTTTCTCTGGAAGAACTCTGCTAATTTTTCAATTCCTTGGAAGCAGGGACCTCCTCTGCCCTTATCTCTGATTCCAATTTAACACCTTGCATAACACCTTATTTTCTGTGTTAAATTCAATGTTTGTTACATAAAAATGAACGGAAACACATCATGTTCACTCTACCAGCTTTCAATGCTTGTTCTACCAATTTCCAGTAGATTCAGTGCTGTGAGACAGGTGTCCAGATGTCTCCATCTTGCAAAACTGGCCCTGCAGGGAATGGTCTCTAGTTCCCTCCTAGCTCCCAGTAGCCTCCTGCCCTTTGTATCCCACAAGCTTGACTGTTCCTGTGACAGAAATCACAGCATTTATCCTTTTGTGACTGGCTGAGTCAACCCCATGCAGTGTCTTCAGGGTCCAACTCCTGTGCTAGTATGTGGCAGGGTCCCCTTCTTTTCAAGGTGGGGTAGTACTCCATTGGGATTTCTAGATTCTAGAGCTTATCAGGCTGCTTCCTCAGAGCCGCCCCTTCAACTCAGCTTCATTCCAGGAGAGCTTTCATACTGGGAAGGCCACACAGCCTCTGCTGGGTCTTGTACTCTGAGCTTCTCAGTGGGTCTTCAAGGTCATTTCTGTCGTCAGTCAATGAGAAAAACCAAGCCCCAGGGAAATGAGAAAAACCAAGCCCCACGGAAATTGCATAGCATGGTTAAGGTCACAAAGCTTCAAAGAACAGCAAGCTGGACTGTGCAACACCAGGATTTCCATGGGCTCAGCTCCATGTTTACTTCTTCCAGAGGTGTCTGAGCCTCTAACAGACATTCCTAAGCTCTGCCTCTCCTTTGTTCTGTATGGCCAAGCTGGACACATAAGCTCACAGGTGGCACCACGTACCATGACTGCAATTCTATGGAGAGGGACCTGTGCTATCTTCCCTACTACATGTCTTGAGAGCATCTGGAGATGTGGCAGTCACTTGGCAAACTCTGTGCCTAGATATGCCACAGGACTGTACAATGTAAGAGCTGGAAAGGCCCTAAGGGTTCAATACACACATTTCCTAGCTTAGAACCAGACCAGAGATATGAAGGCACTTGTCTGGTTTCAGAAATAATCAACAAAGAGTATAGTCAAAGAACCCAGGTCTTCCTCATTACTTGGTCCTCTCTTGCTGTTGACTATAAGGAACCTACCCAGGATTCCTTAGGATTTGTCAACATCAGAGTTGTGATCCAAGGCCCCGAGTGAACAGACACAATAAAGAGGGGTTAAAGTCTATATTCATTCATTTTAAGGTGGAATGAAAGTACTGTCTTTTTACTTCTATAGAGGAAAAACATGAATAGGAATACTGAACAGAAAGACATGACTAGAGAGTGGAGCAAATTCCCACTCCTTACCCAGATATTAAACATCTGTAAGAAAGGCCGTCTGTGTGTCTCTCCCTCCCCCCTTCCAGTCTCAATATAGCTGCTGCTCCTCAGAAGGGTCATGGAGAAGGTTGTTCTCTCCCCAGGAAAGTGTGAACGCCTAGAGAGGGGCATTAACTTTTTATGACCTCAAAATTCTTTAATAAATTAACTTTATTAAAGGATTACTGGTTCTTTAGGATCTTGAAAATGAAATCACACTTTCCAGAGAATATATATTCACCTCATTTGCAGGTTTGCTGTTTTGTTACATCAATCCATATCTACCCCAATAACAAAGGAAATTATTTCTGTAGCGTCTCATAGTTTTCAAAATGCTTAATATATGTCCATATGGTGTAGCCCAGGCTAGCTTCAAACTCCTGATCTTTCCAACTCCACCTCATCAGTACTTCCCACTGGGGCTACCACAACTGTCCAAACACACTGCTTAAAAAAAATATTTATCCTTATCATTAGAATTAAGTAATGGAAGAAGTATTACATATTTAACCAATCAACAAATATTTACTGAGAGCTTCCTGCCTACTGAGCACTACTCTAGGCCCAGTTGGTAGGATTAAACAAAGCTAGGGATATTCTTGCTCTGCTGAGTTTGTATTCCAAGGATGAGGCAATTGGCTTGGAGGTGAGGGAAGTTAGGGGGTGTCAAGAGAATAATGACAGTTGTCACTTACAGAATACTAGGCTTCAGGCTCCTACACTGAGCATGTCATTTTTGATATCTCATTTACTCTTCAATGGCCTTGAAAAGCATTTATCACTGAGACGAGAAAGGAACACCCAGAGAAGCTAAGCACCTCCCTAAGGTTACTATGCTACTGTCAGAACTCCCACATTCTTAACAGCAGATCAACTTGGATATGTTCAGTTGTGCTGAAGGATTCGCAGAATTCAGCGCTCAAAGGGAGTTGGGTGAATGGAGGATTCCAGATAGCCTGACATCAGAGATGGATGTCACAATAGCCACTGCACTCTCATGGAACCGAGTTCTAGCTACAGAATGCAGCTGTATAGAAGGTGAGTGACTGCCCACCAGAGTGACTGCAAAGCAGAGGCACCTGCCTTTCCCTCTTTAAAAAGTGATGTATCACAATTTAGTATCCACAAGGAATGGGGCTGGCCCATCCACATTTTATATACTAGATTAATACAAAATGGGTCAAATACCTAAATGTCAGAACAAAAGCAAGAGTGGATCTTTATGTCTTTGTCTGTGCTGATAGTTTCTTAGATATGGTGCCAAAAAGCAACAACAACAACAACAACAAAAACCCCTAAGTTTGATATCATTAGAATAAAAAAATACATACTTTCAAAAAGGAAAAAACAGTAACTCATACAAAGGGAAAATGCTTGCAGGTTATATATGTGATAAAAGACTTGCCTTCAAAATACATAAAGAATTGCTAAGCCAGGCATATGGTGCACATCTGTAATCCTAGCATTCAGGGAACCAAGGTAGGAAGATTGCCAGTCTGGACTACAAAGTGAGACCTTGTCTCGAAAATCAACAAGTCAATGAAATAAAGTAAGAGTCATTACAACTCAATAATGTAATACAAACAATGCAATTAGAATATGGGCCAAGGGTCAGAATACACATTTCTCCACAGAACAAATACAAGTGGCCACTAAGCACATGAACAAATGTTGGTAGCGTCCGTCACCCAATAGGAAAATGCAGATGAAAATCCCAATAAGATACTGCTGCATCCCCAGAGGAATGGTTAGAATCAAAACAGGTAAAGGTAGGCTCTGGGTAAGAGCACCTCAGTTCAGATCTTTGCACTCAGGCATGGTGGTGTACATCTGTAAACTGGAGGTGAGGGGTCTGGCAATCTGAGCTTGCTCTCCAGCTAGCCTAACCAATCGGTGAGCTCCAGGTTCTGTGAGAGACTCTGTCTCAAAAGAGAAAGCGAAGAGTGATGGAGGAAGACTCAAAATGTCAACCTCAGGCTCCCATACACACATGCACAGTGAGCATGGCTGCACACATATGCATACAATACCCCAGGGAAAAATAGAAAGTGGAAGTAATAGTATGAAGCAATTATAAACTCCACATATTACTGATAGAAATGTAACATTATATATACACTTTCAAGATAGCTTAGCAGTTCTTTAAAAATGTTAAATAGAAGTTTCCATGTGATCAAGTAGTTTACTCCTAAATACACATCCAAGAACAAGCACATTTCTCTCCAAGAACTTAGGCACAAAATTCATAGCAACACTATTCTTCGACAAAAAAAGAAAAAGACCCCAAATGACCATCATTTGCTATATGGATAAATAAAATATGGTACACCTATAAAACGGAATATAATTTGGCAATACAGAGTACTGCTGTATGTCATAACATAGATGCACTTTTAAAATATGCAGCATGAAAATTTAGTTCAAAGGTTACACCGTGCAGTTGCAAATTTTTATGAAATATCTGTAGAAGAAAAATCTCAAGACACAGAAAGTGGATTATTGGTTATCTAGTGACTGGGAAACTAATAGCTAGTTAGCATGCAGCTAATGAGTATGGATTTGCTTAGAAGTGATGAAAATGTTCTAAAATTGTAGAGATGGTTTCAGAGCTTTGTAAATATCATAACCCATTGAGTTGTGCACTGAAAGGGGGTAAATTATATGGTATACGAATTACCTCTCAATAAAACTGTCAAAATGCATCGTCCACTATGAAAACATGCCGGGAGCTAGAGAAAAATGTCTTCCATGGTTATGAGTGTGTGAAGCAAATGCCACAACTTGTTTATCTTCCACCAATCTATATAGAAGGCTTCTCTAGAGAACTTTCTGGACCAAATGATTTGCCACAGAGAATGATTAACAAACACTGCCCAGACTATAGCACAAAGTAGGAAGCTTAGAGATAAGTAATTTTTTTCTAAATAATTTTTAATTTTTCCCAAATAATTCCAAATGCTTAGCCACTGATAATTCAACAGAGTGACAGGAACTACATACAGATTCAGTAACATCTCATTTGATAACCAGTCTTCCTCTAAACCAGAAGAGACAGTGTGTTAGGCAGCATTCCAACACTGACAAAACACCTGAGACAACCGACATGCTATGAGGAAATGTTTACTTTGGCTCCCAGTTTTGGAGGTTTCAGTTCAGTCTCATCAGCCTAAATGAGCTAGCTTCCTCTTCTAGACCCCATCTGCTAACGGTTCCACAGCCTCCCATTACAGCTCCAGGCTGAAGACATGGGGAGGGGCGTTCAAGGTTTAAAGTATAGCAGGCAGGCATTTCTTCTTTCCCTCTAGCAATGCTGGCACTGCATTTCAGAAGTTGCATTTAGAGCAAGATGTATGCACCTGGCTTGCTGGGCAGCCTCCCAGCACCAGACCCTGGCATGGCTTCTCCTTAATCACAAATGTTCATGCTGTCTCATCACACACAGAAGTATCAATAACCTCTTCCACTCCACAGGCCTCTTAACTAAACGAGCTTGTCCCAAGTAAACAGCGCTTGAATTTTAGAAGTCTAGCTCCATACATCTGTGGGAGTGACATGCTCCACACACAGTAAGAGAGGTCCAGCCCACCCACCCTCTATTACTGTTTTCACACAATGACAGTTCTCTGCAGTGTGTATATATATATATATATATATATATATACACATACATACATACATACATACATACATACATACATACTTGGTTTGGCAATAAAAAGTACTGATATATGTCACAACATGCATGAACTTTGAAAATATGCTGCATGCAAGAGTCCCCGGGGGGCTAATATATGATTGCCCTTCACAATAAAAATATACCAAGGAACCCAATCAAGATGTAGCTTTTCTGTTCAGTGTGATGGAAGGCTAGCCATGACATGTGTACAGCAAGAAATTAAGTGGCTTTCCTCATCTGCAGCGTGAAAAGGGGCTAGCCTTTGCTCAGGATGTCTGGTACCCCTATGGGTTTTCCCAGACTGTATGTCCCTGGCTATTTTAAGCACATGCTTTAGTAATTTCTCTCTCATTAGTTACTCTGCCACACCGGGAGCCAGCTCTGCCCTCACAGACTTGTCCCAGAAGAGCCACTAACAGCCTGAGGTTTCCATCAGCTGGAAACGTACCTGCCAGGAAGCCCACATTCCTGCATCACTCATACAAAGGTGGCAACGCTTTGAGTTCTCAGCAGAGTATTTTTCATTTAGTTGAAGTTGTTTTCAATGTTTTCCAGTGATAGAAGGTCAAGTCTGGAGCAGAGGGTGGCATTAATAAAGCCCCTGTGAGGGCAACCACTTAAATGACAGTTTAACTCCTCACTGGCCAGGAGACAGGGAATACCACCAACCAAGCCTCTGTGGGCAATCATCAAACTGCCTGTGGCTAAAATGGTGCTGATCCTGCAGAAGACCAAAGAATGGAGGTCGGGCATACGGTGGATCATGGCTCACAATCATGGAACTTTACACTGGAGTATTTGCCAGGATTTGTCCAGACCATGTCCAAAGAGGGCACTGTTTCTTCTACTGGTGACAGGCATTGGGCTCCTGGATGAGGGAGTCTTCTGCCCATCACACCCATTCCCCACTTTCAGTTTTACTTTCTGATGAAAGAACAAGATCTGCTGATCCATCCCACATATTGTCTTAATGGGATCTGTTTTGTCTGACCTGGTCTCTGGTTCAGGAATCACTTGAAGGCATTTAGGCTACACTCTGGAGGGCTCACGGACATAGGAACAATTGTACACTCAAGAACTCCGCAAAACACAGCTATGCGACAAACTCCTTTCCACACCGAACAGCTGAACTCCTAGAAGCATTCAGGTTGAAAAGTCATACTCTAGCAAACAGAATGGGATACCATTCCCCAAAGTGTGATCTGTGGAACCCCAGGTTTCCGTGGGCACTTAATGACAGTTAATGGAGCCTCTCGGCTCTATTCCTGCCTCATTTCTGTGATTCTAAAAATCTCAACTGTAAGCTCCTTGTGTATATAATAACAAAGATCTCCTTTTTTTTTTTGTGGGAGCAGCAGGGTTGAACAACTGGCTACAAGAACATAATTTTATTTTAATTTTTAATTATGTGCCTGTATTGGGGTATGACATGTTGCCAATTTTTTTTTTTTTTTTCTGAGAGAAAATGCTCCATCTCAGAGGGAAGTTCCTTGATTAGGACACAGAATATTCTAAAGAGAGGTCAAAACATTCCATCCTGCAGGCAAGCTCATCAATCTCAGGAAGTAAACAGCACAGTTTCAGAAAGTCCCTGAAATTGACCAGGTTCACCGGGTACCTCCCTCTGCAAATACATTTGAGCAATAAGGACTGGTGAGAGTCATTCTTAGACAAGCCGATCTACCTGAAGAACCTCAGACCACATAAGCTGCCTGGAAGGGACCCCTCCAAACCGTTGCAAATTGTGCAGTGTGCTTTCGGGTTCCTGCTTTCATGAGCCATCACCATGCTGCAGTGGGCTTTTGGTGACGCAGCTGTCTTCAGGCCATTCCTGCTCCTGTGACCTCTCACCTATACTTTTATAAGCCACTCCAGTAAAACTCATTAGCTCGTCAGTTGGACTTTGGTGAGATGCTTTGAATAACATGTTCTGAATTCAGGATATTTTCAGATTTTGGAATAGTTACATATACATAATGAGTGATCTTGGGGGTTGGGAGAAAAGTCTAATAAATATACATTTTATTTATGGTTTATATTATAACATGGTCTGAACATCACTTTATAGATGAACTAAATAATTTTATATGTGAAAACAAGTTTCACAGAGTGGCATTTTGTACATGGCAGCATCATATCCGAGCTCTAATAGAAGCTTTTGCTTTTAGAGCATTCTGTATGAGGGATGTTTCCTCTGTATGGGGAAGTTCTTGACAGACAGACTCTTGGACATGGAGAGCTATAGTGCAGATCATCAGTTCACCCTAAGCCCGTTGTTAACAGCATGGCCACTAGCCTGTGGAACTGCTGGGATGCTAGTTAGGAGGGAAGCCTAGTGGGCAGAATTCAGGTCACTGGGGGTATGCTATGAAAGGATTATTGCCTTCTTTCCTCATATTTTGCTTTTCAACAGCCATGAAGTGAAAAGGCCTCCCTTACCACTTGATCACATCATGACATACCATGTTGCTATAGCATCAGGGTCACGTGACCATTCGCTGAATCCTCTAAAGTTGCTAGTTGAAGCGAACTCTCCTCTATTTTAGTTGACAGTCTTAGGTGTTTTGTCCCAGTGATGGGAAGCTGAATAACAAACGGGGCTCTTCCCAGGGAGCAACCAGCTTTCCAGGAACCCTCACACCACCTGTTGGCCACACTGAAGCTTCTGATTCTTAGAGGCCTGGTGACTTCCACTGTCTTCAACTATGTCCTGCATGTGACAGAAAACTAGAAAACTAACCTTCATTTTGCTGACACATAATGACCCTTTTAAAGATAGGCATCTTGTTTTGTAATGATTTTAGATTAATAGACTATTATGACGGCAGCACAGAGAGGCCCCATGAGTCCCATCTTCAGGCTTCTGCCTTAATGTCTTCCACTACCAAGCAACACTTGCCAAAACTAAGAAAGCAATATTGGGATATGTCGTTGATTCACCCCAGTCTCTGACTCTTGTTAGTTTCCTAGCAGTGCAGGATTCCTGCGCTGGAATCTACATGATCCATTCTGTCTCCACGGCTTCCACTGGCCATTACTATTTCTCAGTCTTTCCCAGGCAGCTTTCACGTTCAGTGGTGAGGTGCTCTGCACAACGACTTCTGACCTAGGCTCATCTCTTGTTTTTCTCCATGTTCAATAGTGCTATTCTCATTGCATTAGAGCAGAGGGAATACATACCTTCCTCACACCACTGATGAGGCTAGCCTCACCTCATGGGCAGAGCTTGCCAAGTTTCTCTGCTGGAAGGTGGAACTGTTTCCTTTTTTGATAATGTTCTAGAACATATTTTAAGAGACACTGAATGGCTCACTTTAACCTAAAGCTCAAATTGGTAGGCTCCTTATTGTAAGGGCTCACACAAGGTGTCAGCTGTCACAGCAGTAGGTAGATAGATATTCATGGAAACTGGTGAGGTTCTTACCTCTTGTGCAGGTAAAGACAGGCTCCTTGTATCTGAATCCTCCCTCATTACTACCCTGCTGCCCACTTGGTGCCAGGCAGGTTCATTTTGATCACAGCCAGTGGATTGGGGTGGGGTTGAGGCAAGGTACTAGATAAGTCACTCCCAGGATCCTATCACGTGAACCTCATTGCCCAAAAGTTGTTCTTCAGAACCTCTGACATCCTTAGCCACTGTCTGATGCATTTAAATGGACTGACTTATTTGGTCTCTCATATACCTGAGGTATGGATGGACAGACTTTCTTTGGGTCCTATGGAATAAGTATTCCTTGGAAACATGTTGAGAAGTAACTCTTCTACATGAGCAGCCAGGCCCAGAAACAATGACCCCCTTCTCCTCCCAAAGTCACATGAGAACTGCTCAGAATAGCACTGTGAATAGGGATGGGCTACACACCAGCCCTCCCCCACCCCCCAACTAACTTCCCTGTCCTGTAAGGGGCAAGATCCATCTGGGCTCTCAAAGAGTGGACTTCAACATCTTTTGCCACCTCTGAGGAATGCTGCACTTGGCAGCTGGCAGGCGAGAAGTGTAGACACCAAATTAAGACAGACATCCTAGGCAGCTTCAGTTCACAGTCCTGGGAATCCCTGATGGGACAATGATCTCTTCAGACCATAGCAGCACACTTAGTAATCTTCATTCCAGTCCATTAGCACAAGACCAAAGAGGAAACCCAATGTTGTGCAGACCCAGGCTCTGCCTCAGCTACTGAAAAGGTCTTTTAGGATAGGGGATTATGTTTTCCCTAGTAAATGACAACATTAGGCATGCAGCAGGTACACACAGGTGTACAGGGCCATCCATCAAACAAACACCTCACGTGGGGAGTCTGGGGGAAACTCCCTATTACAGGAATGGGGCCTTTTCGATTAAAAGGTGAGGTGAGCAGAGATGAATGGGGACAGCTATTCGTCTGCCATCTGCCATCAAATGAAAACTGGCACGGGATTTTTCTCCCCAGTGCTGGGAATGGAAAATCCCAGGACTTCCTGCATGCCAGGTAAGAGCTGAGGTTTACTACTGAGATACAGACGAGCCCTGTGTGGCAGAAAAACAAACAAACAAAACTTGTGGGACCAAAACTTAACTAGACTAGATTTCAAATCAACAGAATGGGGGTGGGAAGCCATGCTTCCTTTGTTAATTTGCAAAAGGACCTGAAGGGCAGGAGACTCAAACCCCAGGTGAGTTTAAGCCTGAGCAGGTAGATGGCTACAGAGGTCTTAACCTTCTAGGCACCAGATTACGGCATTGCTAGTGCTTGGCAAACAGATTTCGAAAGTCAGGGCTTCCACATTTTAGCCTCAAGCCCACTCCTATAATAGAGTGTCCCTAAAAGACAGGCCGGAGAAGGATCAGTCTGAAGACCCAGTGGCATAGATGGACCTAAGAGTGCTTTAGAACAATCCTCAGGCAGGGTGGTGGTGGCGGCAGTGCACGCTTTTAATCCCAGCACTCAGGAAGCAGAGGCATGCGGGAGATCCATAAGGAGAAAAGAGCAAGGCTTACTCATACAGAAGCCAGTAGCCAGGGGAACAGTGACATGGAAGGGAAAGGATACAAACAGAAAAGACAGAAAAAGAAGGTGGGTGTGTCTCTAACCAACTTCATTCCAGACTTGACTTGCCTATCACCAGCACCAATGAACTCTGGTCACCAACTAACCTCGAGGGCAGTTGACAGTCCTGCATTTTTCATTCTGCTTCATCTGCCTTGCAGCCAGCCCGAGGCACAGATGGATCCAGGGTAGCCCAGGAAAGCCCTTTTCAAAGGCCCCATCCTCTATGCATCTTCTAGAAGGCGAGCCTTAGGGCCAGCCCCTTTCCTTCCAGATGCAAAGGTCCTAGCTCCAACCGAACCTCAGCCATTCTGCAGGGTGTCACCTCCCAGGACTCTCCTAAACCACTGATACTTCTGTGGCCAGAACAGGAGGATGATCCTGTCTGGACTAGTTACAGAGGTAGGAGGTTAAGGAGGGTCAGACAAATAGGAGTGAGCTCCAGTTCAGTCCAAGACGGTCTGACTAGAAAAGCTCAGGAGACAATGACTTCAAATAAAGTTCAGCTCTGAAGTCCTGATCCACCCCTGTGTATCAGTCCTGTATTTTCCATCTCCTCTGTGCTCCTGGACTAACTGAACTGCAGAGTTTGGGGCCACTCTGCAGATCATTCTCCCTAAATTCCATCTTTTTTTTTTTTTTTTTTTTGGTTTTTCGAGACAGGGTTTCTCTGTTTAACAGCTCTGGCTGTCCTGGACTTGCTTTGTAGACCAGGCTGGCCTCGAACTCACAAAGATCCACCTGCTTCTTCCCAAGTGCTGGGATTAAAGGCGTGCGCCACCACTGCCCGGCTTAAATTCCATATTTCTGAGAGGCGTCTGTTCAGCAAGGTTGGTTCCAGGCTCAGCTAAATGCTACCTAAGGCATGCATGTGTCGTTGTGGTCACATAGTCCATCTGCTGCTGGACACTTCACAGGGGTCTGGGAAGTGCACTGTCCTCAACCTTCCAAGCTGGCACAGATGGTTACTGTCATGTGGACTCATACACCTCCAAGTGTCACACTAGAGGGAAGAGGAACTCGGTACTAGCTCATTCCCAGTCAGGGACTCACACCATTATCATAACGATGTCCGTGTGAACTTCAAATGGGTCCAGCCCTTTATTCTATGTCTCCTGCTGTCAGCACCACTGAAAACCCTGGAGCAAGCAAAGGGATCCAATAACCTCTGCTTCTGATCTGCCAAGACACCAGGCTGCCCATCCCATGGGGCCCAAGCAGTCAGAGTTCATTAGGGATGGGAATGATTCTTCAAATGACATAAAAGTTAGCAGATATTTTAACAATTATGTGTTGAATATACCATAGTAGCTGGAGGTGGAGCTCAGTGGTATAGGGCACATGTGAGGCCTTGGGTTATGTTCCCAGCACAATGCATGTGCATGCATACACATATGCCCACATGAGAAGATTTATCCAACAGGGTATTAAAGTGTAGTCATGTCCAATCAGAACAGCAATGGACATGAAGCCCCCTGTAGTTCAAGGAGACCTCGCAACTTGGTTCTTGGATTGTCAGAAACTCATATGTGACTGTACAGAGGGGTGGAGCCAATGGCTGTTCACCAAATGGGAAGCAAATATTCTAATGCTGTAGTGAGCTGTGGTCCTTACCAGAACTTCTGGTGGATTTCAGTCCTGGGAAGGGTAGAGGCAAGGATATGCAGGAGGAGAGGGACAAAAAATAGCTTCAGAAATCTCTGCATTAAATTGCTTTTACATAGCTGGGCGGTGGTGGCGCACGCCTTTAATCCCAGCACTTGGGAGGCAGAGGCAGGCGGATCTTTGTGAGTTCGAGGCCAGCCTGGTCTACAAAGCGAGTCCAGGACAGCCAGAGATATTCAGAGAAACCCTGTCTCAAAAAACCAAAAAAAAAAAAAAAAAAAATTGCTTTTACATTCTTTTCTCTTTCCACAGGAACTTGGTTATGTAGCAGAGGCTGGCCTGGAGCTTGCAGTTCTGCCTCCACCTTCCCTCCTGAGTGCTGGGACTCCAGATGTGTGCCATCATACCTGACAAACCTCTAAATCCATCACTATTACCGACCTAGAGTGATGTAACATCAGAGAAAGGGTCTTGGTGAGTGTAAAACTCCTGAGAGCCCATTTCCCCATCAGTGCGGGGGCACCTCGGCCTGGAGATGCCTGGAAGCTTCTGCTAGCTCTGGATAACCGAGAGCAGTCTTCTAACAGATAGAAACCGTCTCCTCCAGGCACCACCAGCTCAGATTTCTACTCAAATCACATACAGTGTGCCTGATGAAAGGCAAGCATGGAATATACCACAATGAAAAGCTGAAAAGCAAGGAGGGTCAGTTAGTTTTCCCAGAAGGAAGTGTCTGCAGTCTGACACGAAGGCACACACGGCTCACCTCTGCGGGGCAGACATTGATTTTTCCCACCTGGGAGCTGCACCAAATTAGCTGGCGGCTGGAAGTCTGATCTCCAGGTTTTTTTTTTTTTTTCCAGTCCCCACAGATCTTACATTTTATTTAAAGTCCATGAAACAACATGATATGAAGAGTCTCATTGAGAAACCGAAGGGAAGAGAAAGATTCGGTATTTCTGATGCTCGGAGACAATAATTTCAAAAGCATTTCATAACTGAAAGTGAGGTATGTGAGGGTGGGGAGAGCATGCGATTTCCTGGCTCAGTTTCTCCTGGGCAAAAGGGCAGTCTCTCTGCACCCACAGCAACGCCAGAGCCACCTCAAGGAAGGTCTTGTTTCCTGTGCTAGGTCCATGGGCACAGGTATCACTCTGAAGCTGCCCATCATCTTGAAGGACAGATAGTGGGAAGAATGTTTCAAGTGTGAAATATTTTGCCCCTTACTGGGTGTGTGGCCTTGCGTAAAGTGTTCAGCTCTCTGAGCCACAGCTTTCAACTCCAAGTGGAGACAAATCACATCTGTTGTATGCTGAAGGACGGATCTAAGTCTAATATGGAAGGTTCATCAGTTTAAAAAGGTGTCAAAAAATTGTTTGAATCGTTGGCTGAAACATTTGTCAAAAGATGATCTACTGAAAAGGAGTTGGAGAAGCCTGATATCCCTTGGCTTAGTCTTGATGAAGGGATGTTGGCGTACCTTTTAACTATTTACTAATAATTCTAAATACCTTCCAAATCGCCAACCTGAGGCAAATTAGAAGGATACTTCTCAGGCGCAAGTCCTTGGGGGAACAGGTCAGCAGTCCATTGAAATCAGTATACACAGGGAACACGGCAATCAGCAGCTGCAGTGGTTACGTGGCTCTGGCAATGTGATGGCCGCGGCCTAACACCCCCACAAACCCCTGCTTGGGGTAGAGGTCTCCTCCATCTGTCCGAGACTGCCAAACCTACATGGGGCAGGGGCAGGTGCCACACTCCGCTGACACCAAGGTACTGGCCGCTGCCACACGCCCCCCCACTTGAGGTCATGGTTGGGGTTCATTCAGACAGTCCAGTTTTTCTGAACCTCCTCTGGGCAGGTCCTGTACCTCGGCCTCTTCTTGCCACCTAGGGACAGGTGCTGCACCCCACGGCCTAGGAGCTGGCCGTTTCTGTACACTCACCTGAGGCCACGGTCTCTTCCAACTGTTTTGTGTTTGTGGAACCTTGTTTGGGCATGTGCTGCCCTCCACCCCTCTTGGGATTTGGGACATTTCTGGTGCTCCACACGGCCTCAGCACTGCAGCTTTCACAGCTCCAAAAGAGCCTTCCCTTGGGCTCCACCCAACATAGGCTGCAAATCTCGGCAGCTGCAAGCTTTTCCTCGCATCTTTCAAAGTGACACAGTGACAGCAGTGATCCGAAGCAGGGCCAAGCAAAAAAGTCCTCCAGAGGTTCTGGCCCCTCTTTTTATACTCTCTCTAATTATGCACCAGGATGCCTTCTCATTGGCCAACCTTATGCCATCCTCACGAGGTCCACCTGTTCCAGGATCACGAGCTCCCAGGTGTTCCCCACAGGTGCCAGACATTAGGTTGATTTCCACGCCCCCTTCACAAGCAAGCCTGCCCTTCAGGGGTAGATCACACACTCCCGCAACCCATACATACTCATTCAACACCGCTGTGTTTCCAAAGAAATCCAAACCTCTACTACAAAGGAACTTTAAGGCTCAGGGAAACTGCAGTGCTAGAGTGGATATGATGTGTGAAACTTAATCTTCCACAATGGGAAGGCCCAGAAGACATGGTCTTCACTAATCCTACAAGATGCGGAAATGGTGAGAGGGGCACCAGCACATCAGAAGAGCTTTGTTGTTGTCCTTTTCCTTGTGCCAGACCTTAGGACTGGAGATGCTGCTCCTCAGTTGGATGAGTTAAACACAATGGGTTCAGTTGGGTCCCAAAGTGGCAGGGGTCAATTGATAGCACTCAACTGCCAAAGGCAAGGTGATCCTAGATATTGTAATAGGCAGCATAGAAAAAGCAATGTCCACAATGCCATGATCCATAATGAACAGCACTGGAAAAGTCATTTTTATGATGATGTGACATTGTGGATTTTTGGTACTAGTTAATCAATCATGATATTTCCAGGTATGAAATAGATTAAAAAAAAAACCTACTGCACTTTTGTCCGATCTTTATTAGTAGAGAAATTCTCAAATGAAAGAAAGGCTACATTGGATAATGGCAAATGGGAATCTTGACCTGTGAACCAATTTCTAAACTTGAGCCAGTTTGTACACTCAGAACCGCTGTATGAAGGGATGGTCCAGGTTCCCCTGAGGAAGGACCTTGATAAAATGTTTAAGAGCTTTACCATTAGCCTTTTTCCAATCCTCCCCCAGAGACCCATGGCCTTTTACAAGGGTAACTACATACTGGGAAAGAAAAAACAATCAGACTTTCTGGGGTCTTTTGGATATTGGATCTGAATTGATGCTGATTCTGGGAGACATTAAGAAACATTGTGGCCCTTGATTTAAAGTAGAGGACTCATGGAGGTTCATTGATTAATGGAGTTTTGGCTGAAATCTGACTTAACAGTAGGTCTAGTGGGTCCCCAAACTTATCCTGGAGTTAATTCCCCAGTTCCAGCATGTAAAATTGGGACAGATATATTTAGAAATTGGGAGAATTCCTACATTGGTCCATCTACCTATGGAGTGAGGGCTATTATGGTTGGAAAGGTCATATGGAAGTCAGTGGAGCTGTCCCTATCAGGGAAAATGGTGAAGCAAAGACAGTATCGCATCCCAGGAGGAACTGCAGAAATTAGTGCTACCATCAAGGGCTTGAAAGATACAGGAGTGCTGGTTCCACTATATCTCCTTTTAACTCTCCTATCTGGCCAGTGCAGAAGATGGATAGATGGTGGAAAATGACAGTTGACTATTGAAAACTTAATCAAGTCATGATTCTCCCCAACTGCTGTTCCAGACAGGATGTGTGGATCAACACATCTCCTGTACATGATATGCAGCTACTGGTCAGCAAATGCCTTTTTCTTGGTTTCTGTCCATAAAGACCATCAGAAGAAATTTGCTTTCAGTTGGCAAGGCCAGCAGTATACACTTACAGTTTACCTCAAGAATATACTAACTCTCCAGCCCTGGGTCATAACTGATATTTCAAGGGGCTTATAATTGTCTGTCTCTTCCACAAAATGTCACGATGATCCACCTGACACTTTGCTGACTGGACCAAGTGAGCAGGAGGTAGCAACCACTTTGAACTTGTTGGTAACACATATGCACATCACAGGATTGGAAATGAATCTAATAAAAAATTCAAGGGCCTTCTACATCAATAAAATTTTCAGGAGTCCAGTGCTATGGGGTATGCAGAGACTGATATTCCTTCAAGGTGAAGGATGAGTTATTGCACCTTTCCCCTCCCACCACCAAAAGAGAAGTGCATTTTGTGGATCTATTTGGATTCTGGAGACAACACATTCCTCCCTTGGGTACATTCCTCTGGCCATGTACCAAGTGACTCAGAAAGCTGCTAGCTTTGTGTGGGCCCTGAAACAAGAGAAGGCTCTTTAACAGGCCCAGACTGCTGGGCAGGCTGCTCTACCACTTAGGGCACATGATTCAGTAGACTCAGGGGAACTTGAGGTATCTGTTGCAGATAGAGATGCTGTTTGGAGCCTTTGGCAGACCCCTATTACAGAAGATACCTTTGAGATTTCGGAGCAAGACTCTACTGTCATCTGCAGAAAACTATGTTCCCTTAGACATTTTTTTTGGCTTGCTATTGGGCCTTCGTAGAGACTGATTCTTTGACAATGGGCCACCAAATAACTATATGACCTGAGATCCCAACATGAATTGGTATTATCCATCAACCTACAAAATAGTACGTGTACAGTGGCAATCCATAACCAAATGGCAATGGTATATACTTGATTAGGCCTGAGCAGGGCCTGAAGGTACAAGCAAGTTAAATGAAGAAGCTGCCCAAATGCCTATGGTTTTTACTACCATTTGTCTGCTGCCAGACATGCAACTACAGCCTCCTGGGAAGTGTGTCCTATGATCAACTTACTGAGGAAGAGAAGGCTAGGGCTCATTATACTGATGTTTCTGCACATTATGCAGGTATCACCCAGAAATGGGCAGCTACAGCATTACAACCGCTTTGTGGAACAAGCCTGAAAGACACCACCAAATGGAAGTCTTCACTTTGGGCAGAACTTCAGGCAGTACCCAGGGTCATACATTTCATTTCAGAGAGGAAATGGCCAGATGTGAGATTGTTTGCTAATTTGTGGGCTATACTCAATGGATTGGCAGGATGGTCAGAGACTTGGAAAGAGCACGGTTGGAAAAT
Organism: Lophiomys imhausi; assembly: GCA_907164525.1. Taxonomy (NCBI): domain Eukaryota; kingdom Metazoa; phylum Chordata; class Mammalia; order Rodentia; family Muridae; genus Lophiomys; species Lophiomys imhausi. Next base: position 663,284 of record CAJQZJ010034210.1, on the reverse strand, counting down.
AGGTGAGAAAGACATCTTGGAAAGAAGTATGTGGATAGATCTCTCAAAAATGGGTGAACGATATGAAGATACTTGTGTCCTATGTAAATGTTCATCAAAAAAAAAAAAAAGACTTCAGCAGAGGGGGAGTTCAATAATTAAGTAGATAGGATGACCTGTTCTCTGGATGGTTGGCCTCTTTCCCCAGTCATTCCTGTCACTGTCCAATGGACCCACCAACAAAGTGACCATGGTGACAGAGATGGAGGTAATGCATGGGCTCAAAACCATGGATTTCCACTCACCATGGCTAGCATGGTTACAGCTGTTGTTGAGTGCCAAATCTTCCAACAGCAGAGATGAACACCCAGCCAGAGACCTGGTGGCAGGCTGACCACACTGAACCACTTCCTCTGTAGAAAGGACAACAGCCTGTCCTTACTGGAGCAGATACTTATCCCTGGTTATGGATTTTCTTTTCCTTCATGTAATGCCTCTGCAAAACTGACATTGGTAGACTTACAGAATGCCTAATTCCCTGCCATGGGATTCCACATAGTATTGTTTCTGATGAAGGAACTTATTTCCTAGCCAGAGAAGCATGACAATGGACCCAGGATCATGAACTCCACTGGTCCTACTATGATCTCCACCACCCTGAAGCAGCTGGCCTGATAGAAAGATGGAATGTCCTTTTGAAGATACAGTCACAGTGCCAATCAGGTGACAACAGCCTTGATGGCTGGGCCAGGGTTCCCCAGAAGGCAGCATATGCTTTGAATCAGCATCTAATAGTACAGTACAGTTTCTTCCATAGCCAGGATCCATAGGTCCAGGAATCACAGGTGGGAAAGGCAATAGTTCCATTAATGATCACCCCTAGTGACCTACTTGGAACATTTTTGTTCCCTGTTCCCTCAATCTTAAATTCTAGGGTCTAAGAGGGGGAGTGTCCTGCCAAGGAGCCACAACAAACATTCCATTTAATTGGACACAGACTTCCCCCCTGGCCATATTGGACTTCTAATGTCCTTAAGCCAACAAGCTATGAAAGGAATAATAGTGTTTGGAGGGATGATTGATCCAGATTGCCAAGGACAAATTAGATTACTTCTCCACAATGGAGGTGAGAAAGATTATATCCGGACTGCAGGAGATCCTTTAGGGAGTCTCTTGGTGTTACCATGTCCTGTGATTAAAGTCAATGGGAAACTACGACCACCTAATCCAGGCAGAATGACAATTGGTACAGACCCTTCAGGAATGAGGGTATGGATTGCTCCTCCAGGAAAAGAGCCAAGACCTGCTGAGGAGCTTGCAGAGGGTGGAGGAAATACAGAATGGATAGTAGAGGAAGGTAGCCTTAAATACCAGCTAAGGCCACATGACAAGTTGCAGCAAGAAGAATCATAGTGACACGAGTGTTTCTGTTATATTTTGTTAAGAATGTGATTTGTATGGATATTTGTGTTTTACTTCCTCAATTTCCTTATCATGTAATGAAACATCAATTCAGAAAATCTTAGTTGTTATCATACTTAAGTTTGGAGATAGCCAAAAAAATGTCCCTCTAGGGACATTGCAACCTATTCTAAAATTTATAATGTGTTTGTGGTATTATGAAGGATAGTTATATCATTTTGGGAGGAATTATGACCTTGTTGAGTATATAATGTATTTGTGATTATAGGTGGGATACTTATGTTAGGTATAAATACAACCTGGTTATTGTTTTTATCTTGAAATTAGGCATGACATATGGAGATATGATTGTGTGTCAAGTTGACAAGGGGTGGACTGGTGATGGGTGTTCTTGGTTGTCAACTTGACCACATATGGAATTGACTAAAACCCAAGTGGCTGGATTCACCTGTGAGGGATTTTTTTCCTTAATTAAAGATTTGAAGTATGGATCTAAGAAGATGTTTTTAAAATTATGAGGCAAGTTAGTATGAAAGCTGAGTTAGATATAGAACTTTAAACACATGGAGATGGTTAGATAGTAGAATGTTAAAGTCAGGTGCCAAATACATATGGACTGGACATTGGGAATGTATGCTAAGCCATATAACTCTTATAATTGTGGCCTATTTATTTCTGTTGTTTTGTATTGTATTTATAGTTATAAGTAAAAGAACCATTTTTTGGGCTGAAAATTAGAGCTGTTGGGGGGAAAAATAAATACCTTAAACTAAAAAAAAAAAAAAAAAAGAAGGGAAGAGGATGGGGGAGCTGAGGGGGAGGAGGGTGGAAGGGTGGGACTGGAGGGGGGAGTAGGGAGGGGATTGTGATTGAGATGTAACTTGAAGAAATAAAAAATAAATTATTAAAAAAAAAAAAAAAGATTTGAAGTAGACCCACTTTTAATATGAGTCTTTTGAGGTGGGAAGATACACCTCTAATTCAGAGTTTTTGAGGTGGGAAGATCTACATATAATCTGGGCCATACCTTCTGCTGGCAGCCCATATAAAGGACATGGAAAAAGGAAGCTTGCTTTCTTTGTTTGCCCTTGTTCTTGCTGGCAAATCTATTCCTTCACTGGCATTGGAGTCTATTTCTTTAGGATTCCAGAATACACTGTAGACCAGTTAAGACACCCAGCCTTGTGAACTGAACTACTGGATCCTTGGACTTTCTATTCATAGACAGCCTATAAGCCACTCTAATAAATCCACTATATATATTCATTCATTGTATCAGTTCTGTTTCTCTACACTCTAGAGTCTGGAGAATGCTGAATAATACATTAACCATCCCTCCCACCTACAGCAATACCAGGACCACCTCAATGCATACCTACTGTGTGCACTGAACCTACCAATGTATACCTACTGTGTGCACTGAGCATACCAAAGTATGTCTACTGGGTGCATTGAACATACCGATACAAAATACCTACTGTGTGCTTGGTCACTCATGCAGAAGGCAACTGCAAACAGGACAAATTCTATTCTACCACATCATCATCTACAATGGAACGTTCTCTAACCTTGGACATGAAGTGAACCAGAGCAACAGAGAAGACCAGGACAGCCCATCTGCTGCCCTCATTCCTCTCTGGATTCTCTGTGGTCCTAATCCCCACCTCTGGTTTTCCTGCCTTCCCTACCACTGTCTTCCTGCTGGCTTCCATTCTGAAAGCCCAGAGGCTAAGCCCTATGCCAAGGCTTTCTAACCCTTTATGTCAAATATGAAAATACAGTCATTGCTTAGGGTAGGTGTGGTAGCAGGTTGTGTTTAAGAGGACTCTAGAGAGACCCCCTAAAGAGGATGGGCTTTTTATGGGGCAAGATAATAAAACTGCAGTGATGGGCATACACTCCTGTGTGAACATCAAAGGCACTGGACTGTTCTGTACATGGAGGGATTATGTAGTATGTGACTTATATCAATAAAGTTTTAAACTATGAGTAACCAAGAAATCCTCAAAATTCAAGAAAAATTAACAGCAAGAAAAAAAAAGAGAGCAAATAGAGAAAACACTGAACTTGAAGAAAATTAAGATCTAGCAAATGGAAGAGAACTTTAAAAAATGCTTAGATTTTCAAGATGCAGAATACACAAAAGTTAAAGAGGGAGGGGAGTTATCCACAAAGATCAAGATTGTATTCTTGCAAATTAAAAACAAGTTTGATGAAATACAAAATTCAATTAATGACCTAGAAGATAAAATCCAAGACAGCTTCTAGAACACAAAGCAAGGGATGCAAGACACAGAAACATAGCTTAATGTGTGACCAGTGTGTCTTCAGAAAAACAAAGAAAACTAAATTAAAAAAAGAAAATAGACAAATTTTAGCAGAGATAATAGCAAGACAAGAGTCTTTAATATGAAATAGCCTTGCATGAATGAAAGAAAAAAATGCTCAGGCCTATATACATCAAAGAGCCATTCCTGACCTCTTGCAGAAGGACAAAGTGAGGAGATCAAAGGAATTGAATCCAACAGGCTCCTGAGACAATGGCTCTCAGGAGCCTGGCAACAGGTTTTTGTGTCTGTCATTGAAAATGACTTTGAATTGAGAATTTTATATTCAAGTTCTCTATGGTGAATGAGAGAAACAAGCTTCCATCTTCCACAGTCAGAAACAACAGAAGCTAGCTACAGCTCAGAGAAGGAGAAAATTTGTAGTATGTTGTCTGATGTTGCAAGAAAGCCAATAAAAGAAGAATGAAATTTTTTAAAAATGTAAAGTGTGATGAGAGTTGGAGAAAATATAATACATTTAGCTAGTTAGGGTTATTTATTTATTTATTGTTTATTTTTGTTTGGCAGGGTCTCACATAGCAAAGGCTGGTTTTGAACTTGCAACATAGCCAGGACTGACCTTCAGTTCTGACAACTCTGTCTTCCCAGGCATGCAACAAACACCACATATGGCTTATTTTTAATCGTGTCGTGTGTGTGTTAAAATAATCTCATTACTAGGTAAAAGTTTGAAAATGTTACTGAAGAGACCAAAACAGAAATGGAAGTGACGTTAAGAAGAATTCAAAAGAAGTAGTGAAGGGGAGACAATAGCAGAAGCAGCTAGGAGTCAGGCTAATAGTCAGAGAAATGTCCCTCACTGTTGGTAATCCAGACTGAACAGTTGTGATGAGACCACCAAGTGATCACTGGCAAACTTACGTACTTGGAAACAATGTATGGTGATCTGGCTTCAGATGGGCTGGATCTTGGTAACAGCAAAGGGACCTGAAACCACTTTTCACAAGCTCAGGGGAAAATTATCTCCATGAAACTTACTTTGGAAAACACTATTTAAAAAAGAACAAAGGCAGGTGCCTGTGCTTGAGGCCCCGGGGACAGAGGGCTGATGGACAAGCAGAAGCAGGTCACAGGGACTAAATAAGATTCCTTGACGTAGATGTTGTGTTTCCGTAAGCCTGGGAAGACTACATTTTATTTGACCATTCCAATAGGGATTAGCTCCTGTTCTTATTAGTTAATTTTAGATTAACAGTTTTCATTGAAAACTCATGAGTGCGAGTTGGATACCTACTTTCTTTCTGTTCTCCTTGGTCTTTGAAGGCCTGAGCAGGAGTGTCCCCAGCTTTCCCTCTCATGTGAGTGACCACATGAAAAGGGCCACACAGTGCTGGCAGGCAACGCTGAGAGCTTACAAGGCCCTGGTGGTCAATGGACCTAGATGGATAGAATCAGACAGGAGGGGAAGGGGTGCTTTGCAAACTGACAGATGCCAGCTTTCAAAAGGCATCTCCTGCCCAGAACTGCGCCCTCTGCTTGGGTGAAGTATGGCCCCCAAATGGATCTCCCAATTCCAAGCCTTGGAAGTCTGGATGTTTTTAGGACCTAAAATCTATCCTCTTATGGTTAGAAACTATTCTAATTTTAAACTATGTGTCATACAGCTAACCAGAATACTTCATATATATGAATATGTTATAATACAATAATATAATAACACATACCCCACTCATACACCTATGCAGAAACAAATGTCATTTGTATTATCTTACTGCCACCTACTAAGCTCCAAATGTAGACTTCTGATATACCCTTGCCCATTTTTTGATATCAACCAAATGTTTCTGATTAAAATGATGGCTTTGAGCTTGGTTTAGTCACCTAAAGTATTATTTATTCTTCCCAGCTTTGAATCCCTTGAAAAATATGATTATACAAATTCTACTTATTCATCTTATTCACTCTGATAAAAATGTTGACTTAGGACCATTTTTTAAAAGGCCACTTAGAAGCACATTTCCCTCAAAGAGTATATCAATCCTCTAATAACTAGGGAGAAGAAACAGCTGCTTCAAAGGTGTAACTAAACCTCACCAGTCTGTATTTTTCTAACTATAGAAAATGTACCAGAGGTGCTTTCAGACTTCTTGCTGAAATCCAGGTGTACTCTCCTGGCAGCATCTCCAATATGAATAGAGCCATGTATAGCCAGAAATGGGTGATACATACCAGGGACCAATTATCTTCACAGAACCTTCACACACTGACTAGGTACACCAGCTCTGTGACTTTTGTCCTACAGATGTGACCTTGCCAGCTTCCCAGATTCACCTTTTCCACTTATAATTAAGTCTTCCATTGAAGCAGCTGGCTTGGTCCAAGCAAGTCTTGTTGCTGCCTTTGAGATTCTAGGAATTGGCTCTTGCAAAACTCCGTGTTGCTGCTTTCTCTGTTAGCCTTTGGATCTCTTTCCTCCCTTTGAATCTTTTTCTACATGACACTTCACAAGGCTATTTCTGAGTGGAAGAGCATTGTGGACACTGCTCCTCTAATTGGTTTGGTATCTACTTACCCTCCAAGCTCCTGGAGGACAGATGTCCCATACCAAACCTGCACTCTAGATGGAGCTGCCGGCACCTGCCTTTCTTAGACCGGTATGTGAGACTCAAAGTGGTCTTTCCAAAGTGCGCACTCTTAAATGTGTCTCTGGGCTGCATGGAACACATCTTCTGTTGTGGGGTTAGAAGGGTGTGAACTGGGGCTGCTGGAAGCTGTCTCCTAGTATGCTTGCGGAGAAGGAGGGAGGGTAGGATATCATATGGCTTAGACTGCACCTTTGGGGTTTGTTTTTTTAGTATTTATTACTTCAGGTTACATCTTCATCACAGTGTCCTCTTTCCACCCCTCCAAGTCCTGTCCTCCCACCCTCTACCCCATCCCTTCCATTCCACTCCTCTGGAGTTGAGTGCCCCTACATAACAGTCCCCTGCCCCAGTTCAGCAGTCATATGAGGGCCAAGAGCCTCCTCATACGCGGGGGGGCTACAAGGCAGCACCACTAGGGCAAAGTGTCTCATTGACAGGAAAAAAAGTCTGTGTCCATGTTCCCTTTGGTGCATTGGTTTGTAGTATAGTTATCCTGTACTATATGGCTAAAATCTGACTATAAGTGAATAGATGCCATGTGCATCCTTCTGAGTCTGGGTTAGCTCACTCAGGATGGGCTTCTCTAGTTCCATTCATTGGCTGCAAATTGCATGATTTTGTTGATTCTGATAGCTGAGTAGTATTCCATTGTGTAGATGTACCACAGCTTTGTTTTGTTTTTGTTTTTTTTTTTATCAATTCCTCAGTTGTGGGACATCTGGGTTGTTTCCAGTTTCTAACTATTACAAATAAGGCTGCTATGAACATAGATGAGGAAACATCCTTGTGGTTTCGTGAGGAGTCATTTGGATGCATACCCAGAAGTGGTATGGCTGGGTCTTGAGGCAGAGCTATTCCAAGTTTTCTAAGATATCACCAGACTGATTTCCATAGTGGTTGCACAAGCTTGCACTCCCACCAGCAATGGAGGAGTGTTCCCCTTTCTTCACACCCTCGCCAACATGTGCTGTCATTTGAGCTTTTGATCTTGGCCATTCTGACAGGTGTGAAATGGAATCTCAGAGTCGTCTTGAGTTGCATTTCTCTGATGATTAAGGATGCTGAACATTTCTTCAAGTTAGACTGGACCCTTGTACCCAGCATCTTCTGACCTGTGCCTGGCTGTGCAGCCGAGTGGGCAGCAAGTGCCCTTCTGTGCACACACATATCAACTTGGATTTCTATCGCTTGTAATGAAAAGGACTATCACAGACTGGTACAGTGGGAAGGCGGGGTGGAGAAGAGGAAAGTCCACCACAGACTCTGCAGTATGATCAGCTTTACCATGGAGCAAATCTGGTGTGTCAGACAATATTTTCCTCACAGTGACAAAATACTACTCCCCTCAATCAAGTGTGACGGGGGAGGGCTCATTTAGGCTTATGGTTCCAGAGGCTTTGATCCATGGATAGAGTGTTCCATGGCTTTTGGGCTTGAGATGAGGAAGGACGTCACAGCAACAGCATGTGGTGGAGCAAAGCTTCTTACCTCACAGCAGTGAAGATGGCAAGAAAGGGAGAGAGAAAAGAAGGGAAGGGCAGGAAGGCTAGGGACAAGGCACACCCTTCGAAGACACAGTCCTCCAATTAAGTCCCATCTCCTAAGAGTCATTCAGCTATGAATTCATTAACAGATGAACCCATTGATGTAGCCAGAGTCACCGTGATCCAGTCAACTTTGGTTACCGTGGGACCAAACCGCCAACACATGAGCCTTTGGGGACGTTTGATATACAAAAGAGAACTCAAATTCACTCTGACTCACATGCTTTTCAGAAAGAAAGAAAGAAAGAAAGAAAGAAAGAAAGAAAGAAAGAAAGA
>CAJQZJ010034210.1:616537-647344 GCA_907164525.1 Lophiomys imhausi | reverse complement strand
ACACACACACACACACACACACACACACACACACACACACACACACAGACAGAGGAGCTGAGCCTAGGCAAGAAAAAGTAAATCTCTACCAAGCATGGTGACACATTCTTGTGGTCCCAGTACTGGAAAGTAGGCTGAGGCAGGAGGATCACAAGTTGGAGGCTAGCCTGGGTTACAGAGCTAGGTCCTATCTACTACTACTACTACTACTACTACTACTACTACTACTACTCACACACACACACACACACACATACACACACACACACACACACACACACACAAATGAATTACCCACAGTACATCAATAGTTTCTTCTCTGATGCAGTGAGCCACTGGAGAAAAGTAGCCTTCCATCTCTTACCTGGTCACAAGATGGCTACAAGGGCCAACAATGTGCATAGAATCACCCTGACAACCATCAGTTATGACAAACAGAAGAGACCCACCACCACTGTCAACTAATCCAAGAGTACCATGTCCACCCTGCTCACCTACACCAGTGGTCCAAAGTCAGGACCCAGTCACATGCTCCTCTTTGCCCCACTCCCTGCGTGCCTTTGTCACTGCAAGCCTCACACTTTCTTATCATCACCCTCTTCACATAGCAACAGTATCTAACTCATTTCTGAAGCACAGTGCCAGGAACCCGGAAACAGCTTTGCCAATGACTGATGAATGTGTGAAGAAACAGGAATGAATGAAAGGAGGTTTGGTTTCATACTCCCAAAGCAGGTGGGAACACTTGATACAGATAATAGAGTCAGAACGACTTAAAGATGGCCATCCCATCCCAGGCCAGCAGTGCCAACAGCTGTGTCTCGGCCCTGCCTTGCACTCACCGGTACGGCTCCATGGTGCGCATGGCGTAGAACAGAGCCTCCTCCAGCATCCCCAGGTTGATGCAGGCATCCATGGCACAGTCCAGCACCTTCAGCTGGTAGATGTTGATGTCGGGAAGCCGTTCGGAGTTGCTGCTTATGATCGCCTGGCACAGGGCCAGAACCTGCTCCCACTCTGTTATTAACGTAGTTAAGGATTCATTGTCTTCATCAAGAAAACACAGAAGTAAGCAGAGGTGTCTAAAAGGCTGAAGAGCTTCCAGGCGGGAGAGGCGGGAGGGCCCCATTATTTTGTACAGATGAGCTGCCTGGAAACATACTTGAGAGACAAAAACACACTCAAGTGGCATATTAGTGAAGTAAATTCTGTTTACACCAACACACCATCCTCTAGGCCAGGCTGTACGCTAAGAGAATTAAACTCCAAAGAATTAGTCCTACTTCACACTTACATGTTTCCTCTTTCAACTCAGTGGAGAGAATAAGGAAGGTGTTTAGTAAATTGGACTGAAGTTTTAGTTCAGCTTCAAATTATTTATTGTGGAATTATTTTCTGTTTAAAAGAGAGAATCTCAATTTGCTTCTGACTAATCTGAGCACTGGGCATGCATGGAACCCAGCCCGCACCAGTGCACAGGCCTGCAGCTGGTGTGGCCATCTGAAGAAATGCATTTGTTTATTGTAAGACAAAGTGACCCAAAGCTATACTTAAATGAATAAATGTATTCTTACTTTAAACCCAAATGTTGAAGGGGAATATTGAAGGCTGGTGTGGTGACACACACCTTTAATCCAAGCACTTGGTAGGCAGAGGCAGGTGGAACTATGTGAGTGCGAGGCCAGTGTGGTCTACAGAGTGAGTTCAAGGACATCTAGGACTACATAGAGAGACACTGTCTCAAAAAACAACAAAAGGAAAGAAAGAAAGAAAGAAAGAAAGAAAGAAAGAAAGAGAGAGAGAGAGGGAGGGAGGGAGGGAGGGAGGGAGGAAGGAAGGAAGAAAGAAAGAAAGAAAGAAAGAAAGGAAGAAAGAAAGAAAGAGAAAATATTAAGAACAGTTTATATAAGTGCACCACGAGCAAGGAAAAATGACGTCTTAAAAAGAACATGGAGATCCATTGCCCAGTAGCTCTGACTTTCTGATTAGCCATGTACCAATTAATTTGTAATTAATTTCATGGAGCCTCCGTGTGATAGACCACTCCCCATGAGCTGTACCATGCTGCTTAGGGTGGCCTCATTAGCTCTACTCACCCATCTGCCTCAGTCTCCTGAGTAGCTGGGCCTATAGGTGTGCGGTGCCTGGTCCAACTTTTAGCCTCACCTTTCTAGAGACGTCCCCATCCTCTTATAGAGGCAGCTGGAGGACTGAAGACACAGGGCTTCTTCCACCACACAGCTGAACGTACACGTGCATGTGCGGGACCCAACTGGGATCATCACACAGCTTCTCTGCTGCCCTGGTGTTAAGACTGGGCTTCTCCCCCAACCCCCAACCCCTTCCTACTCACTGTAGTCCTATACTATTAGAATTCCACATGGGGAAAGACATTTGAAAATTCAAACTATAGAAGAAAGGTTATAGATCTTTGTCATCCATAAAGCTTGGTTCAAACCTAAGCTAGTTCTATCCTCCATCAGAGTTGCAGTTTTGAGAAAGGCAAATGCTTCCAGGTAGGCTGAAAAGAAAATGCCTGTTTCAGTTAAAATCAAATAAGACAATATATCTAAAAATGGGGGGAAATCGTTTTGTGTCCTCTCATGAGCTAGGTGGAGTTCTGGGTGCCATGGATACGTTTGGAAAGTTTACTGGGCTGTGCAAAGCATATGGCAGAGATGTGAGTGGCTTTCTCTTTCCGTCTTGTCACAACCGCAGAGTCTGGCAGGCTGAAGGGAAGAGGATGGAAGAGCACATAGGATGGAGTCACTTATCCTCCATTCAGAAAACCCTGTATCCTCATAACATCATGTTGCATGCACTTCCCTAAACCTCAACTGAAGCCCTCTTCATCAGTGTCCTAACAGCAAGCCTCACCAGCAACAGACAGCCCGTGTATGCAAAGCTCCTTCGCCCTTCTTCCCAGCAAAGTCCACCTTTCTGCTGCCCATACCTGCAGAGCACTGTTTTTAAAACATCAGAGTCCTTCTATCAACCAAGCCATATGCCTGGGAATGGGGACTCTATGAAGCTCCCAGGAGAGAAGGCTCCTCTCAGCCAAGGCACACCACCTTACTCCAGAGCACCACTTTCCTGGGGAGAATTTCAAGCTGAGGGCCCTTTATGTCATCTCTTAGGGTGAGTTCTGGCTCTCATCCCAGAAGGGGCTCATGCACTGAAGACAGTGATTTGAAGTTATTGACAGTTGGTGATTTTCTTTTGTACTCATGTGACATGGATGTTTCAAGTTTGCTGAACGAATCCCCCAGAGGTCGGGAGAGGCGGTTTCTTAGGCAATACACTGATTCTGAAACAGATTGCCATGCTAACCTCTGTGGCTTTTCATTCCAGGATTAAATATTTGACAAACTGTCATGAGGAATGGCTGTCTCTTACACAATGCCAGACATTTCTGTGGCAAGGCTTGAGCCTTATTGTAACATCGTTTGCTGGATCCCCATTGTTATTTGTCTACTCATTTCCATAATGTGCTCTGCCTCATCAAGGGGCTGAGGTGCAGTGCCTTACAAGTGGGAACCAGATGTGATATTATTCCATACCCACTCACAGTAACACATCCACACCCCAACACAAGCATGAAAGGACTCCATGCCAACCTTCCTCCACAATATTGGCAACCACCTCCTGCCAAACAAGGTAAAACTTCTCATGTAAACTGCTGCAGGGAGTGGCGAGGGAGGAACAATTTTAACTACAAATCTCTTCCCAAGTTAATGTAGACACATAGTTGCATAGTGATTTTATCCCTCTACCTGTGGTGTCTGCTATAACCACTGTTCCTGTGAGGTGCTGAGCTCTGTACTAAAGAGGACCCCAAGGGCAGGATAGGGGCTTTCTTTCAAATGTTCCTAATGACTATAGGAGGGTGGGGGCAGATAGACAAGGGAGTGAAGTCATTTGGGAATTAGTTCAGCTTATTAAGACAGGCTGCCAGAGCAGGGTCTGTGGCCATCTAGCCATACTGCTCTGCTTGATGACGTCATTCTGGGCAGCTTTGTATAAAAACGAATTCTGTGCCCATTTCCTGCAGTTTCTTTCCTCACATGTGGCATGCTGGCTAGCACCAGCAGCATCCCATGTGACCTTCTGTGTATCAGCACATTTCTTCCCTCTGAGGTACCTTCCTTCATGGCTGGCCTGAAGTCCAACTCACCTCTCCAGACACACCACAGTCATCATTGCCTCTATACAGCCTTAATATCTCTCTCTCTCTCTCTACCTCCCACTCTATGTGTATGTATGTGTATCTTGACCAAAATATATATCTTGTTATTATGTTTTGCCCAATTACAATGAATTATCAGATGCAAATTCCTTATGAAGAAAAGATAGGCTTGTGAGCTATGGAGGCTCAAGTCCAAGTTCAGAGGGCCCCATTGGTTTGGCCTCCGGGGAGGGCACCAGATGGCAAAGGTAGGATTGGGTGTCAGAATAAGCATTCACACTTCAAGCCTGGAAGCAGAGAGAGGCTGAGAGACCAGGACCTCATGATCCCATTGAAGGCATCCTCCCAGTGACTTCCCCGTAGGCCCCATCTCTTAAAGGCCTGTCATACCTTCCATTAGAGGCACCCTGGAAGCTGGATTTTGACATAGGACCTTTGACTCATCTGAACCATAGCACACAGTGATTTGCACAGTTACTACCCCATTGTGTGAGAGCTGCGAATGCTGGACTGTGCCTTGTAATTTCTGCTCCGTCGCGAGGTGCATTACGACCAGCCAGATCAGTTTGCAGGGTCAGTTTGCACCTGGGCATCATCCAGACGAGACTGAGATACTTCACGGCCTCTACAGCCTGCAGCAGGGGACCACGGAGAACAGGGCTTCATGGTAGTATAGCCACTCTGAGTCCATGAATGCCAACCCAGAGCTGCCTGTTTCCCCAGCTCCTTCATCGCACTGACAGGTAGTTTCAAGCTCCTCCTCAACCCTGTTCTGTTCTTCATAATGAAGTTAACTTCTCTACAGCCCTATTCATATGCCATGTGGCAGCTGAATCTGAGATTCTAGATAGGACCAGCGCTATGCCACCTCCTTTCTCATTTTATATTCTGTATTACTATGACTACAGCCCAAGACCACAGCTGTCTTTGGGTAGTTGTAACATATACTTGTACACTTTATTAAAATTCGCTATTTACCAAGGCTCTAGAGCTTTTCATGCGTTCAGATGCCAAACTAGTGCAAATTTGCATGCTTCACCTCCTTGCCCCAAATAGAAGACTTTATACGCACTCTGGTCAACGTTCATCTTCCCAAGTTCAGTAGCCATTCAAAGTGCCAACAATCTACTGAGCTCTTGATTCCATTGTCCCTCTGCTGCTAACCTTTCCCATCTACACATACTTGCAAAGTCTCTTAGATAACAGTACTGAGTCACAGGTGGAGGAGACAGAGCCCCGGAGTGATGTTCAGTCATTTGGTCATTGAGTAAGATGCATGGATGTGCTAGTATCTAACACAAATGTCTCGTCCATTTCTTTTCAAACTCTCTAATGAAATCTAGATGCAAATTTCAAAAAAAATCCATGACTCTATGAATGGATTTGTTCTTAGTAAATCCATACAGCGACTTGGACGTGGCAGCCTTCTTTTCTATTCCTTACTAACCAACTGTAAGTTCATTAGTAAATCTGTCAACAATCTCACCATGCTACTGGTTTCTGTAATTACTTATTTCACTATTAAAAGAAGAACCAATCTGGGCAGTGGTGGTGCATGCCTTTAATCCCAGCACTTGGGAAGCAGAGGCAGGTGGACTTCTGTGAGTTCGAGGCCAGCCAGGTCTACAGAGTGAGTTCCAGAATACACAGCCAGAGATACACAGAGAAATCCTGTCTCAAAAATAAACAGATGATAGATAGATAGATAGATAGATAGATAGATAGATAGATAGATGGACAGATAAGATACATAGATGATAGATAGATCAATAGATAGATCGGTGGATGGATAGATAAGATGGACAGATAGATAAGATAGATGGATGGAAAGACAAACAAATACATAGACAGAAAAAAGGAGAGCTGCTTACCTGCCTATGCTCCTCATCCTTCACAACTCTCTAACAACATTACTAATTGGAAACCTTACTTTCAGATTTTGTTAGTGTCTGGGATATGATCAACCCAAAGCATCTGATGACCTTTTGGTGATCTTTTCATATTCTACAGTCTCTTTCTTACCTACAGTTTCCTGGTCATGCTTGTATCCAAGTGGAATCCTATAGACAGTGCCTTCTGAATCCTGTCCCTGATTTGGGACCCCTTTAGAGAGTAAAGCACTGGGGGGTATCCCAGATGATCTTGTCACATGCTGTCTCCCTCTGACCTGAACTTTGATCTATTCATGTTCCTTATCATTTATACCAAGAAATGTATAATGAAGAATCCATTGCTGCTGTTTCCTGGCTGGTTTGTAGGTCTGAGGTCAGTGGTACTCAACTGTAAGGATTCTAACGTTCCTTTCCAGAGGCTAAAGTGGCTATAGGAGGTGGAGGGTCTATGACTTTTCCCCTTTGCACAAAAAAGGAAGAAGGAGGAAGAGGAGGAGGAGGAGGAGGAGGAGGAGGAGGAGTAAGAGAAGGGAGAGAGAAAAAAAGCAACAAAACGCCTACAACTTAACTTCCTACTATTGCTGGGCCATATTACTAACTGGTGGCAAGGCATTTATAAGGTATCTGCTGATCTTATGCAGCCTGGCTGGGCCGAGATGCAGCCCTTGCACTTTCAGACCTTGCCCTGGCTCCAGTGACACCAAGCTCCCAGTAAAGCAGCAACCAACAGTGCAGCTCAGCCTGCAGGTGAAAGGATACTCCAGTGTGCCTTCAGCTCTTCAATTTTTTTCAGTGATTCTTGAACCTCCTTCCATATTTGCTCATCACCTGTTAGCATATCAGCATCCTGCTCAGGCCAAATGGGGAGACAGGAAAAGAAGACAAATGGCCCAATTAAAACACGGGCAAAGGATCTGAACAGACATTTCTCCAAGAAAGACAAACAGATGGCCTACAAGCACACGAAAACACACTCAGCATCATTAATCATTAGGGAAACTCAATTCAAAACCACAGTGAGATACCATCCCCTGCCCAGCAACACAGCTCTGACTTGCTACATAGGTGCAAGGAGCAGTTGGTATCTTGAGGGAGCTGAAGGGCTGATGCTCCACAGGTGAATCTGTACAGCGTGTGGCATGGCTTTGAAAAATGGGCTTTTGGGCTTCTCAAACAATTGACCTATTTGTGCTCCTTCTTGCCATTATGGCAAGAAAATGCATGATGGAGCACGGTCACTACTGCTGACTTGTGGCTGGTCTGCTATGAAGCTTCTAGCAAAAACAGAAACACTATGTTACCAACAGCACTATCATCCCGTTAGTTCTACACCCAGTCAGGCAACCACAAGAAAGGAGAACATGTTCAAAATAGAAACGTGTGCACAAATGTCCGCAGTCCATAACAGCCACGAAGGATGCAACTGAAATGTCCACCATCTGATGGTGGACAGATAAACAACAGCTCAGTACAACAGATTATTACTCATAACAAAATTAATACAGTATTAGTATATGCTATGACATGGATGGACCTTGAAGATGCTATTCTGAGTGGAAGAAGCCAGTCATTTTGGGCTGGTGACATGGCTCAGCAGGCAAAGGTGACAGCTGCCACACCTGATGGCCTGAATTCAAGCCCTGAGACCCACGGGGTGGAAGGACAGAACTCTCTTACAAGTTGCCCTCTGAACTCCACATGTGTTCTATAGTGCCTGTGTGCACATGTGTGCATGAGTGCACACACACACACACACACACACACACAGAAATAAAATGAATAAAAATATAATAAAAGACTTTTAAAAAGACTATATGTTATATGATTCCATTCATATGAAATACCAGACTGGGAAATCCATAGAAACAGAAGGTAAACTGATGGTTGATTAGGAATAGTGCCATTAGAGGGAATTGGGTGGGGTTCCTTCAGGGATAATAAAAATGTTCTAAAACTGACCATGATGTTGGTTGTATAGCTCTATAAAGAAACTAAAACCCACTGATTTATATGTTCTAAACCAAGTGAACAGAGCAATATGCGAATATTGGTTTTAAGAAAGTGTAGAAGAAAGAGATTTTTCAAATAAAGCTGTAATTTGGGGGCTGGAGTGATGGCTCAGTGGTTAAGAACACTGTTTTTCTAAAGGCTTTGAGCTTGGTTCCCAGCACCTATGCTGGGTGGCTCACAAGCACCTGTAACTCCAGCTCTGGGTGATTCAGTACCCTCTTCTGGACTCCAAGGGCAGACATTCACATATGTGCCCAACTACACACAGACAGTCATATATACACACAACTTAAAATTAAAAAAAAATCTTTCTTCTAAGAGTCACTATCTGTTATGAAATAGTATAGTGACTCACTGTGGCTTACTAGAACAGCTAAGAAAGAGAAAAGCAAGTCTTCTACACTCATGTGAAACAATCCTGACTTCTACAAAAAAATTAGGGAGAAACAAATACCTAAACATTAAAAATGCTTCACATTTTAATGATTTTTTTAAAAAATAGAAAATAAATTGAAGGAAAAGGCCATTAAGATGATGGGCTGTCATTTATTGACTGCCTGCTCTCCTAGTTCATAAGCAGGTCTTAAACATTTCCAGTCTGTCAATGTGCCCCAGGACACAGCCACAGCAGTGTTCTGGGTACAGGGTGCTGAGTGTGTACCAATACTGCCCCATTTCATATTCACACAGCTCTTATATAGGTAAGGCCATCCCTGGTGCAGTCCTGAGTGGGGAGTGGGTACAGTCCACCCTGGGACAGAGAGTGAGATCCTCTGGTCTTTAGGATACTGAAAAGCAATGATAAATGCAACAGGAAGAAAGTCTGGTTCCAATTTCAAGGTAAAGCACCGTTCCCCTTCAGGTCACATGGTACCTACAACTCCCCACCCCCACCACCTGCATGCCCAGTTTTCTATGTCAGGTCACATGGTACCTGCTGCTGCCCACCCTCATTCCTGGAATGCCCAGGACTCCATGATAAAGTTTTGAGTCTGAAACTGGATTCAGAAAGACTATATGATTTGCCAAAAAAAAAAAAAAAATCACAAAATCACTGAAGCAAAGCTTAAGCCTGGTCTGACCCCTAAAGGCTGTGTTCATGTCCTGTGCTCTGCTTGCCACAAAGTCTGCTGTGGCCTCTGGCATGCTCAGCAAGCTGCTTCTCCCTTCCATTACATCATCCAACACAATGTCTACCTGTCACTTGTGACTATTCCAACATAAGTTGGTTAAAACTACATACAACAAAAAGTCCATTTTCTCAACCGTACTAGCCACATTTCAAGAGCTTGTGGCTGTCCACACACTGGACAGCGCCCTATACAGTGCTGTCATAAAGAGGCCAATCAGAGGATGGGAGCAATCAGGGAACACACTGCGGACACCACTCAATCATCTCTCCATGTCTACATTGCTCTGCATGGTGTCCAGGAGGAGCTATCAAGGACACCGAGTCATGGCAAGAGTAGGTGGTGGTCAAGGTGAAGGACGGGCATATTCCTCAAGATGCTCAATATGCCTCCCCAGGGACAGTGCAACCCCTGTGAGAACCACTGTGGGAATAGGTTCTGTGTTACCAGGTGTTAGGGTCAGGAAAAAAAAAATGAAGGCACTAGAGAACAGGAGACCAAGATCCTTCCTAAGAGCAGCTGAGGTAGATGGTGTGCATATAAGAAGTGTGTGCTGCTGGGTGTGGTGGCACATGCCTTTAATCCCAGTACTCAGGAGGCAGAGGCAGGTGGATCTCTGTGAGTTCAAGGCCAACCTGATCTACAAAGTGAGTCCAAGACAGCCAAGGATACACAGAGAAACCCTGTCTTGAAAAGCCAAAAAAAAAAAAAAAAAAGTGTGTGCTGCGTCTTCGAACCAGAGCTTTATCTGTTCTGTGTGCTATGTGAACATGGTTTTGAAAAAGACTCCACACATGTGCTCTCCTTTTAGGAAATCCCACAAGCGAACCCAGCTCTGTGTACATAGAAGGGATTAAGGGGTAGGAACGAATGTCTGTGGAGAGGTACACACTAGTCTCTGCATGTTCAAGTTCATGTACATTTCCTAAAGTCTCAGTTTGAGTATCTCGTCCTCCTGCTTCAGCCGCCACAGTAATCCATGATTAAACATGCCTATTGTATGTTTATTGCTGACAGTTCAAGTCCAGGCTCTAAGGCCGTGGTTCTCAACGTTCCTAATGCTGCCACCCTCTAACATAGTTCCTCATGTTGTGGTGACTCCAACCATAAAATCATTTTAGTTGCTACTTTGTAACTGTAATTTTGCTACTGGCATGAAGTGTAAAGTAAACATTTTTGAAGATAGAGGTTTGCAAAGGAGTTACCACCTACAGGTTGAGAATGGCAGGTCTAAGGAAAACATCTTGCTTGTCCTTTAGTGGACAAAATAACAGAGTTCAAAGGGATCTGTGTCCTGATTGCCCTGAATCTGTGGTGCTAGGTTACCTGGACTGAGTTATAGAGGAGATTGAGTTCTTCACAGATGATTAGAAAACCAGGAACTGCTGGGCATGGTGGCACAGGCCTTTAATCCCAGCACTTGGGAGGCAGAGGCAGGCGGATCTCTGTGAGTTCAAGGCCAGCCTGGTCTACAAAGTGAGTCCAGGACAGCCAGAGATACACAGAGAAACCCTGTCTCAAAAAACCAAGAGAAAAAAAAAGAAAGAAAGAGAAAAAGAAAACTAGGAACTATTCTGGATTATCCAAGTGGGCCCAATATAATCATGGTAACCTTTAAAAGCAGGAGAGAGGGGCTGAATAGGAAGTCTGTGTGTGTGTGCGCGCATGCTTGTGTGCATGCATGCATGTGTATCTGTGTGTGATGAGGACTCAATCAGCCATGCTGGCTTCAAAGATGAAGGACAGAATGAGTCAAGGAACACAAGCCGTCCCAGAGCCTGGAAAAACAAGCAAGCCGATTCTCTACTGCAGCCAGTGGAAAGGAGGGCAGCCTTGTGGATGCCTGGATTATCATGCAGTGAGATAGGGTCAGGCTTCTGTCTTATTGACGTGTAAAATAAAAGTTTGTAATGTCCCAAGGTAGTTCTAATGGGACTCAGAATGCTATTAAAAAGGAGGGAGAATATGAAGGTGAGAAAGAACATGATGAGGGGTAGAGGAAGTGAGAGGGGAGAGTCAGGTGAATATAATCAAGTACATTGTATACCTGTATGGAACTGCTAAAGAATAGATAAAAAATGTTTTCTAAAAAAAAAAAAAAGAAGATCAAGTAGACTTACAACTTAGAACATGTGGGAAAACACTAACACCATGGAAAGCTATTTGACTTAGTTTTTTGTGATTGGTTGTTACAGTCAAGTAAGACGCACCTCTCCCCCTCCCCCACCCCTGCACACACATCTTCTGGACTTCTGGCTATGAGAGTTCTGCACATAGCCCTCCCCGGTCCTGAAATTAGTTAATTTGATCACTCATTAACTCTATTAACATGTAATGAGTACCTACTAGGAACTACTGTAAACACTGGGGTGCAGCAGGAAAAAAAAAAGTCAGTCAATCATGATGTTAACACAGAGAGATGAGATGGGAAGACAGCGGGAAGAGGGCTGGGGGGTAGGGGAGAGTTTTAAAGGAAGTGTTCAGGGAAGATTTCCAGTAGAGGACTGCAAGAGGCAAAGGAGCAGCAGATAGGAGTCACAGAGAGAAGGACAGCAAGTTACAACACACTGAGGCAGGGGCAAGCCTAACAGTGTGGAGGCCAATGTGGCCTACAACTCGTGGGCTGTGGTTTCTGTGGATGTGTCAGCCACAGTTCAGTGTAAGTTTTCTAAAGCTAAACACAGGTCTTTAGCTTTGTAAATATAAGCTCTTCTTTGTTCCTTTCCCAAACACTTAGCACAGAGCCTTGCATGTTTTGGGAGTTCAGCTGAATGACCTCAGAGTGGATCTGGAAGAGGGAATTCGTACTTGGAAAGTTCTAGATGTCTCTTGCACATGTTTCACTCCCTGAATAGCTGCAGGATGTCCGTGCCTGGGCAACCCTGAAGGCTGAGGAACAACACCTAACACGGCTTCTACCCTGACTGCCAAGGCAGGATTCGGGGCTGCTGATCTGGCTTTGCCTTTCTCCTGGGCTTGCTTCAAGGGTGAGACTTATCGGTGAGTTGATAAATCCAAAGGCTCTTCAACCATAGTTCACTATTAGCATTTGAAAAACAGTAAAAGTCCTAATGTGGACTCCAGACAAATCCAGTATGTGTACGTGAAGTCGGTGAGACCACGGCCCCAAAAAGAGCAATTTCATGTGGGAATTACAAGCCACCAGGAAGTCAGTCTGATGAGCTGTTCTAGGAGGTTGACCCTAAGTCTTTATTTACTTAACAAAAGCACAGAGTCTCTGAGAGTCCCCTCAAGCATGTCATAACAAATAGTGAAGAGGGGACTTAGTGCTGAAGCCTGAGGAGGCCATGCTCACAGCTCAGAGCCAAATCTAACACTTGCTAGAATGGTCCACTGTGGTCAATGTCTCTGCATTCTGGGTCCCTAACCCACTATACTGCCATCAGCTCCTCATATCTGTGTCCACAGAGGAGTCTGTCTCACCTCTCCCATCACAGGCTATAAGACAACACTCAGTTGCGTGTGTACATAAACAGAACTTTTGAATATAAACAGAAAAGCTAGTTGGGGAAGCAGAGCTTAAGCCTTCTATTCTTTCCAGTGCACAAACATGAGAGAAAACTAATGTGTTCATCTCCCATATCCAGAAATATGAAATAAGTAAGCATACATCTTCATTTCTATGTTTTCTTATCCAAAGACATCAACAAAACTTGCAACCATTCAGGACAACTTATCTAAGAAAAGGAAAACCCTCTTTGAGTTTCAGCCTTACTAATTAATATAAAAAGGGCTTTGACAAGTGGCCCTCCTGTTTGTCTGTAGAAGATGGAAACAACGCTTGCTTTTTGTTTATATATATTTAAAGTATCAAGTGTATTGCTTCAGGCTAGAGACACAGCCCAGTGGTAGAGAGTTTGCCTAGCATGTGCCTGCCCCTCGATTCCATCCCTAGCACTGCAAAAACAGACAGAACAAAACGAGTTTTCTACAAATGATAAAAGATAATTCAGAATACAAACTAAAGGATTCCCAAGAGTCTCAATGCGAGGTTGTCTAAGTCGAGTCGGTTTATGGGCAAGTATACAGGGGATCACCCTGACTACTTTGATGTGGGAGATTCACCCTAAATATGGGTGGCACTTACTTACAAAAGCCCAGATAAAGGATGGATGGAAGAAAGCTTTGTTTTATTTTATTTTTTAGTTTTTCTTTGATTGCTTGGCCTTCACTCTTGGTAGTGAGGTCATCTACTCTGCTGCTGCTGCTGCTGCTGCTGCTGCTGCTGCTGCTGCTGCTGCTGATTCCGTCCCCGACACTAGTACCAGCTTCTTTGGTTTCCAAAGTGGACAGAAGACCTTAGGCTTTCCAGAGTCTTGCAGGCTTTATAGGTTGAGCAACTTCCAGGTTCCTCTCATTGGTTCTAGAGAATCACTGCTGGGCATCTCCAGTCATATGACATAAGCTAACTTAATCAACTATCTCTTTAATACAAACAGCCATTCTTTCAGGCTCTGATCTTCCAGAGAAGCCCGACCAACACAGCTGGATCAGGCAGGTCTAGGCAGTCCCTTGGGCTGACTCATGAAATGTCCCCAGAAGCCTTCTTTTCCATTACCCTCAGCTTCCTTACCTGGTGGCCATCTCTCACTGCTCCATTCTGGAGACTGAGGCAGCACAGTGGGTCCTGCTCCTGGTGACTATTCTCCCACAGAGCTTGGAAAGCCTTTAACAGCCAGTCTTCAAGTCAACGGTAAAAGCGTGGAAATAGTTATGTGGGGGCTGAACCGACAGCTGCACTTGGGTAAATCTGAGTATCCTTACCTCCTCTCTTTCCTCCTGACCATCCAAGTCCTTCATACTCCCCCCAGTCCATCAGTCACCTCTTCTCATCACCTGTGTGCCCTGCACACCCACCTGGCCTGTGTTCCTGTTTGGTGTCCACTTCTCCAGATAGAACCTTCTACCTGCGGATCTGCAGGAGTGGGAGTGACTACTGCTCTTCCCTCAGCCTCTACCTCTCACTGTGTTGATTGTCTTCCCATTGTCCCTGTAGTTCTCAGCTCTAACTGTACTCCACCAGGGGCAGTTCCAGTGAGTCAGCAAAAGCCACTCTGCACAGTTCCTATGGCAATACACTGTCACAAATCACCTAGTCAAACTGTCTCTGACTAGCCCAGGACTCTCAGATCTGCTACGCAGTGCCACTTGGCAAGATACTCAGTGAGTGTTTGGTAACACAATGGATGAGCAAAGAGAGCAAAGAAAACTTTTATGATCCTTGGCTAAAAGCATTAGAAGAACAAAATCAGTTACTTAATTTGACAACAATGAGAATAACAACCAAGGAAACTGAAGGCACATATTTTTTTATCATATAACACTTCTACATTGACTCATTTCTGATATTATACCACTATGACTATGTTGGAGAAGGATATATTCCCACTGCAGTGTGGTATTTGCCACATACCCAGATACTGGCCGTAATGAACCCAGAACCTAAATTTGGCCAGCCAGCACATGAAATCCCAAGCTGGCTCAGGATCCATACTCTCAAACAACAGCAGTAAGGGCTAGTTAGGGAATGGGCTCAGTGAACTTCCCTGGCTTCTACCTAGACATCATTCTAAACCACTGGAAGCTTTCTTGTGCAAAGTTCCCCTAGCCCTTTCTCCCTGGATGGATCAAGGCTGTATATACCCGTTACATAGATCATAAATTGATACCCCAGAGTTGGTTTCTTGAATGTAAAAGCAGATGATTCCAGGAAAATATCACCACCACATAAAAGATGCCAGTCAACACAGCTGGATTCAACTGGCTCCAATACTTCCTCTGGCTTCACAGCAGACACCATGCCTTCCAGGGGCCAGGAGTCACCATGAGTGAGAGAGCCAAGTTTCCACAATAGGGTGGGGTCTTGGCACAAGTGGTTGAACATCGGATGAAGCATTAGAGGCTTCAATTCAGGTCTGCCTTGCAACAGGAAGCCGCAGACAGCTGCGCTCACTTGGCTTGCAAGAGTTTGATGGTGAAACTCTTGTGCTAGTTTCATTTCAGATGGTTCTTATTAAAAAAGAAAAGGAGAAGGAGAAAGGCAATCTGCCTTCCTGTATTTCCTGTTATCCAATCCCCATGTAAACTCTAATTAGATTGATTGGAGAGAAAGGGGAGGATAGGATGGGAATGAAAATTAATAAACACTTAAACTTTCCTAGTAATGCAGTAATTCTAGTGTGTTAAAAGGAAGAAGGGGAGTTCTTTTACTTTAAAAAAAAAAAGTAGCATAAGGTTCAAATATCGTCTCTGTACTCTGGAGAGAGGCTGAGAGTCCTGAAATAAAAACCAGAATGGAAACAGTCTAATCTTCAGTGTCTTTGACTGCAGTACTTTGGTTCATGGATAACATACTGGGACTAATAGATTAACATACAGGCTGTCTAAAAAACCTCTATGATTAACAGGAAACACCGACTGGAACCAATTTCCACTTCCTTTGGCAGAAATAACTGAAACCAGTTCAGATTAATTTAGGGGAAAAATGGTTCTTACTTAACACAGATAAAGGCTAAGACTAGAGCATTCACCATTGTGTCAATCCTAGAGCAGCCAGTGGGCATAATGAGCATGAAGGGATGGGTGGGGAGACTGTCCTCAACTTAAGATAGAATCAAGCTGCTGTGTGTTCCAATTAGTCATTACGGGGCAAATGTGCCTTTCTCTCTGGCAGAAACAAGTTCTATTGCACCTACGCAGTGTTAGAAGGCAACACATTTGCACCCAATCTCAGGTTCCAGGTTAAATCTCCAGCTACACAGAACTTCCAGGAGGAGAAGGATGTTCACGGCACAGCACAGCTCCTGTAACCATTGAAGCCTCTTACACTGGAGACATCTTCCCTCCCCATCCCACAGAAGAAATCTCCTCAGAGAACGTGCAATGGCTTCTACAAAACCAGGTCGACGGGAAGTTGAAAAGACGTATCTACAGAGTTAAGGCTGTTCGAGAGCTGAGCCGCACCGGTGGAGTCTTCTGGAAGATCAGCTTTTACATGCAGCATTTTGTAGGAAACGGGCATGATGGGCCAACATGCAAAGGCGGTTAAACATGATGTGAGGATGTTTAAGGAGGCATCGTCTTGCACTCTACCCCATGCTGGGAAGATACGATCCTAAAGAACGCACAGCTGGGATTGTATGAAGCAGAAGGCTACTGGCCTGGCTTGCTAAATTACACTTAAACGAATTCTTTTCACCTTTGTGGAGAAACCATCAAGTGGATTGCTTGTGCATTTGTACAGGCCTATGACTCGGT
Organism: Lophiomys imhausi; assembly: GCA_907164525.1. Taxonomy (NCBI): domain Eukaryota; kingdom Metazoa; phylum Chordata; class Mammalia; order Rodentia; family Muridae; genus Lophiomys; species Lophiomys imhausi. The sequence goes on along the minus strand of CAJQZJ010034210.1, from coordinate 630,848 downwards.
CAGAGTCCTGCCAGTCTCCTTCTGTAAACACCACGAGGTGGGAGGTTTGAGACTCTGGGAAAAATGCAAAGATTTTTACAGGAAAACTGTCCTAATGTAGGCAGCCATTAAGATAAAGTACACCCCCCAATTTCAGGACAGGTTTTATTTTATGGAGACTGAAACCACAGCCCTCGGCTCCTTAATCTTTTTTTTATGTCTCTCTCCAGGAACAGCTGCTTTTACTCACCTCTGCAAACAGAGGAAATTGCTTTAAACTACAACAGAACAGATTCAAGTTAGCTTTGAGGGGCAACATCCTGACGGTGAAGGTTAGGATGGGGCAGAAGCAGTTGCTCCAAAGACATTTAAAAATAGGATGAGAGGTAGCTGCCTGCTAGAGCCATTACCTAGCTGTGAGGTCCTTGGTTCGATCCCCAGCATAGAAATAAAACAGGTGAACAATAACACGTCATATGCACAAGGTATTGTGTGGCAGTAACCATGAAAGCAGCACCAAGGAACTGGACTCAGCTCCCAGCTTTGCTGCTGGCCAGCTGCAAGACCCAGGGCTGGACCCAGTGCCTTTGGATTCAGCTTCCCCAGGTGAGAACTTGATTATGGTTACCATGGAGATGGAAACTAATCATTCCAGTCCATTGGTCACCTATATAGGTGGTTGCTGTGCTTGAGGAGAGTCCTTAGACTGGGAGAGTAGAGACTTTGGGTATCGCAAACCCCTTCCTTTCCTCTTCCCCCTTCATTCTATTTTCAGCTGAGTTTTCTCCCACACCAACCCAGCCAGAGCACACAGAGCATGTAGTGCAGAACAAAGACTGTACTCAAACTCGTACTACATGCTGCCAACCCGGACTTTGACAATGGCTGCCTAATTCATGTGTCTCCTCTGAAATCCATGACAGATGACATCCATGACAATGACCAGCAGGGGCAATATCCAAAACACAGGCAGTTTATGGTATTTGCTTATCTCCTAAGACAAGCATGTTACATGACTTAACGAAACAAATGGGGATTTTAGTTGGGGTTCACACTAGCAATTTCAGATAACTAGTCCTGGGACACAAGTCTAGAGACACTTTTAAAGAAGGCCATCCCTGGAATAACCAACGAAAATGATTTCATGAAGGGTCAGAAGCCATGCCTTAATATCCATTAGTGCAGCTTCCAGTCGCCTACTAATCTTTCTTTCCATTTTTCTTTCTTTCTTTCCAGAGCTGGATTGCACAAATCCACCAGAACTTACTTATGTTTAAAGAGGAAGCATCAGAATGCTCAGAGCATGTGTCAAAGGGGCAAAAATTCAAGAGGATTGTGTCACAGTTTGAGGGAAACAATATCAAAACTTTGCTTAAGGCTGGAGAGATGGCTCAAAGGTTAAGAGCATTGGCTGATCTTCCAGAGGTCTTGAGTTCAATTCCCAGCAACCACATAGTGGCTCACAACCATCTATAATGAGATCCAGTGCCCTCTTCTGGAATGTAGGTATACATGCAGACAGAACACTGTATACATAATGAATAAATCTTTTAAAAAAGTATTTTAAAAAACTTTGCAAAGATTTTATTTTCCCAATGTGTAGGTTGCCATTTTGTTCGAATGACAGTGTCAAGCTTTTCAGTTTCATGAGGTCCCATTTATTGATTGTTGGTCTCAGGTCCTGAGCTGTTGGTGTTCTGTTCAGGAAGTTGTCACCTGTGCCAATGAGTTCTAGGCTTTTCCCCACTTTCTCTTCTATTAGATTTAGTGTGTCAGGCCTTATGTTAAGGTCTTTGATCCACTTGGACTTAAGTTTTGTACAAGGTGATAAGTATGGGTCTAATTTCATTCTTTTACATGTCGACATCCAGTTAGACCAGCACCATTTGTTGAAGATGCTGTCCTTTTTCCATTGTATGGTTTTTGGCTTCTTTGTCAAAAATTAAGTGACAATAGGTGTGTGGATTCATTTCTGGGTCTTCAATTCGATTCCATTGATCCACTGGTCTATTTCTATACCAGTACCAGGCTGTTTTTATTACTATTGCTCTGTAGTAGGGCTTGAAATGTACTAGGATGGTGATACCTCCAGATGTTATATTATTGTACAAGATTGACTTAGCTATTCTGCATTTTTTGTTATTCCATATGAAGCTGAGAATGGCTTTTTCCAAGTCTGTTAAGAATTGTGGTGGTATTTTGATAGGAATTGCATTCAATTTGTATACTGCTTTTGGAGAAGGCTAATATCCAAAATTTACAAAGAACTCAAGAATTTAAATGCCAAGAAACCAAATAACCCAATCAAAAAATGGGAAACAGAGCTAAACAGAGAATTCACAAAGGAGAAATCCCTAATGGCTGAGGGACACTTGAAGAAATGCTCAGCATCCTTAATCATCAGAGAAATGCAACTCAAGACAACTCTGAGATTCCATCTCACACCTGTCAGAATGGCTAAGGTCAAAAGCTCAAATGACAGCACATGCTGGCAAGGGTGTGGAGAAGGGGGAACACTCCTCCATTGCTGGTGGGAGTGCAAGCTTGTACAATCACTATGGAAATCAGTTTGGTGATATCTTGGAAAACTTGAAATAGCTCTACCTCAAGATTCAGCCATACCACTTCTGGGTATACATCCAAATGATTCCTCAAACAAACCACAAGGAAGTTTCCTCATCTATGTTCATAGCAGCCTTATTTATAATAGCTAGAAACTGAAACCAACCCAGATGTCCCTCAACCTAAGAATGGATAAAAAAAAAAACTGTGGTTCATCTACACAATGGAATACTACTCAGCCATCAGAAACAACAAAATCATGCAATTTGCAGCCAAATGTATGGAACTAGAGAAGCTCATCCTGAGTGAGCTAACCCAGACTCAGAAGGATGCACATGTCATCTATTCACTTATAATGGGATTTTAGTCATATAGTACAGGATAACTATACTACAACCAATGCACCAAAGGGAACAGGAACATAGACTTTGTTTCCTGTCTATGAGACACTTTGCCCTAGTGGTACTGCCTTGTAGGCCCCAGTGTATGAGGAAGCTCTTGGCCCTCATATGGCTGCTGAACTGGTGTGGGGCACTGGTATGTAAGGACACTCCACTGCAGAGGAGTGGGATGGAAGGGATAAAGGGTAGAGGGTGGGAGGGCGGGACTGGGAGGGGTGGAAAGAGGGCACTGTGATGGAGATGTAATCTGAAGTAATAAGTAAATATTAAAAAAAAACTTTGCTTAAAAGTAGAGGAGACTGGGGGCTGGAGAGATGGCTCAGCAGTTAAGAGCACTGACTACTTTTCTAGAGGACCTGGGTTCAATTCCCAGCACCCACATGACAGCTCACAACTGTCTGTAATTCCTGTTCCAGGGGATCCAATGCCTTCAATACAGACATACATTCAGTCAAAACACCAATGTACATAAAATAAAAATAGATAAATTATAAAAAAAGTAGAGGGGATCTATTTTGTCCTTCAATGAGAACAATCAATTGCTCCAGAGACCTGCTTCTGGAGCCTGGTGCTCCTGGGGAGTTGGGGAGAGGTGTCACTGCAGGAGGTGGTCATTCCCAGGCTATAGGATCAGCAGGGCCATCCCTTTCAACCTTGGAGGAGAGGAGGCCAGGCGCATGGCATAGTTCTTCATCCCACCTCAGCCACAAGTGACCCTGCTCTGAACCACCAAGGCTCTGATGCTCTTCTTAGCTGTGCATCCCGTGGAAGTGAAATGCTGTCTGGCTCCTGGCGCCCCACCAACAGAAAGCACATGTCTGCATTTTATATTCCCGTAAACTCCAGTCTGGCCCTTGGCCAGGGACCTCTTTATAATGTCAAAGATAAAAGCTTTGGCTGTGTTTGGCACCCTGCCCCCACCTCCATTTTCTTGTAACCATCTTATAAACCGAGAATGCATGACTGTTAACAGAGCCTTCCAGACAGAGGTCTGATGGAGCGCCATAAACATCCCTAAAGGGTGAGTGGAGGTATCCCCATGATACTAGAAGACAAAGGCTGGAGAGTGGGAAGTGATCTCACACAGAACCTTCTGGGAATTGTGGGAGATCTGGAAGTACAGACTCAAATGTATCCTCAGAATATTCCAGCTCCCAAAGAAGTACTCACTGAGCCAGAGTACTGGGTATCTTTCATTCTAACCTGGCATGGTGACACTATCAAATCTTTTTGGTGGTGTATAGATGTAAACTATATCACTTGTCAAATTTTGGAAGTCATAAGATGGCATTTGGTACATAAGATGGTGTGATTGTCTCTTCTCATCTTAGGGTGCCCTGTGCCAAGGGTACTGTGGTGTCACCTAAGGGAACTTGTGAGATCTTACCTTCTGGTTGTTTTTTCTTTTTGGGTCATACTCTTTGTGTGTCCAAATTATATTGCCTTGGCCATTACCATTTTATTATCCATTTAACATTCCAGATGAAAAAACTTTGAAAGTAAAAACTTAACATTAGTAAATGTTCATAAACTGGAATGCATAAGGGTTTCCTTCTTTCTTTCCTTCCTTCCTTTCTTTCTTTTATAAGTAAGCTAATATAAAAACCCCCTTCTCAGTGCAAGAACATGAGTGGCTGGAACTCCAGGAGAGCTCTCTATGAGAAAGCTTCAGTTACTTGTCACAGACAGAAGATGGAATGATGTTCTGTGTCTGTTTGTCCTTACACATCAGAGGCTTTGGTGCACAGATAGGCATTCACACACACACACACACACACACACACACACATACATCAGAGGCTTTGGTGCACAGACAGGCACACACACGCACACAGGCACACACGCACACAGGCACACAGGCACACAAGCACACACGCACACATGCACACACGCACACACACACACACACACACACACTCTCCCTCTTCCGCATTCCGGGAAGATGCTTCAGGGTTCCCAAGGGCCCTGACTTCCCCTCAGGAAGACTGTCTTTATTCCTCAGCAATGGCTCTCCTCAAGGTCAGTGCCTGTGTGTGCAGATTCCTTGCAAGATCTCGTGAGAACATAGGCTCAGGTCACCTAAGCAAACGAGGGACAGACAGATGCTGTCACAGTCCCTTGTGACTCTCGTGTACAGTCAAGCCTGGAGGCCACCAGGTTTTGGGGGACTCGGCTTTTGATTTTTTTTTTTTAAAGATTTGTTTTTATTTATGTGTTGGGGGAAGGGTTCCAGAGGAGGTCGGAAGATTCTCTGGAGCTAGAGTTACAGGTGGTCCTGGGCTTCTTGACCTAGGTGCTGAGAGCAGAACATGGGTCTTCTGGAAGAACAGCAAGTACCATCAACTTCTGAGTCAACTCTCTACTCCTCAGCCTTTGGCTCCAATATCTGCCCCATTTCAGGAAACATCATTATGACTTGTTGCAAGTGCTCACAGTTTGGGACTTTATTTTTTTTTTGGTTTTTCGAGACAAGGTTTTTCTGTGTAGCCCTGGCTGTCCTGGACTCACTTTGTAGACCAGGCTGGCCTCGAACTCACAAAGATCCACCTGCCTCTGCCTCCCAAGTGCTGGGATTAAAGGCGTGCGCCACCACCGCCCGGCGGGACTTTTTTTCCTTTTAAATTTTGCCTACTCAATTTACAATTGTTCTTCCATGTCCTCTGGCTTTGCACAAATTAGTTTATTTATAACAGATACAAGAAGTGATCAATACACATCACTATGATGAATAGTGTGCCCTCCAAACAGTCTCTAGTTCAATACACTGCACATGAAGGCCAGGCATTGAAACTGTAGACTCAGATGACAAACAGTGTCAGCATGGAGAGGCTCATGGTCAGGCGGCTATATGTCTCATTCCTAAATCTCACACACAGTGACCAGGTGACAAGCTCTAGGACAAAGGGAGTACAGGAATGGGGGCTTTTGCTGGCTGGTATTTGGAGTAAAGGCTTAGGGAAGACTGTGGAAGCACAGACCTATAGGACAGAAGCAGAGATAGTGGCTGGTCCAAAGGCAACATCAGGAGAAAGTCAAGGGCTAGGGAGGACAGCAAGCTGTTTGATGTCCCTGCCCATTGTGTCTTGGTGTCAGGGAGGGACAGTTTCCTCTCCTCTGCTCTCCACTGAGTCTGAAGTTATTTGCTGCTGACATGTTCCTACTTACAGTTAAAAGCTTCTCTCCGCTTAATCTGGAGACCAGCCTCGGAATGAGTTCCAGGCCTGGAGGCACCAGGCTGGGTTAGCAGTGTATGTGGAGAGGAGCGAAGAAGGCAAAAGTATAGAGACAGGATGAAAAGGCACCAGGGGGATGGTGTCAGAGTAAATTTGAACTTGGATGAGGAACAGAGACATGGGAGGAGTTTAAGTATAAACAGTTTGATTTTTTTTGTTGTTGTTATGTTTTAAGTCTATGTGAAATACAGTGACAGGTGGAGAAACCAAAGGCATGGGGACCAGTTAGGCTGATGGCACAGCACAGCACCCTAGAAAGAAAGGAAGAGACCAATCTGAGAGCCTGGGAAGGTAGTACCTCGGGAACAAGCTGTCTATGGAGATAGGAGTCGGAGAAAGAGGGCAGTCCTAGGACAGCTGCCAGGCACCAGATGTAGTGATCTACAGTGATAACTACATGGTCACTGTAGATCACTGTATAGAACTGTCCTCAGTGGGTAGGCAATGTGAATATGGACCCAGAAGGCAACACAGATCAGATATGTAGAATCTGAAGATACAAGAACAGAGGAGACTGATCAATTGAGGAAAGTCTCAATGTCCAAGGGACAATGAGGAGGAAGGGGTGGTAACTGTGGAACATAAGGAGGCACGTACCCAGGAGGAGGGGTACAGGTGGTAGTAGAGAATGCAACAGCAGAGTCAGCAGCGGGATGCTGGAAGGCCACTGCCTGGGAATCGGAGGCTCAGTGATGACATTGGCAGGCAACAGTTTCAGTTGCTGACAGAGGGAAAGCAGGAGAGAACCAGGGCTACCCAAACTGAAAAGCAAGTGGGGGTTACAGGTCAAATCAAAGCCGAGTTGGAAAATAAAAGGTTTGTTATCTTGTGGGAAAGCTGTGATCATGTTCATGCCACAGAGCAGGAGGCAGTGGACATGGAGAGGCAGTCTTTTCAGAGGAGTGGGATGGAAGAGTCAGGCCAAGGAGGTACACAGAGCATGAAAAGGTATGGTGAGGACTTGGGCATTTCCTGCAACAGGAGGAAAAATGGAAGGTGACAGCAGATCCAGCTGCACCCAGAAGTGACAGGGGTGGGACGGGGAAGGTTCTTGTGTCTCAGGGACCTTATTAATGATCTACTGACATCAGGAGAGCAAGGGCTTAGAAAGTGGAAAGGGAGAGCGGACTTGGGAGGCTATGGCGGAAGAGGGGCCAAGTGAGGACATATAGGACAATTTGGCAAGGCAGGAACCCAGCAGAAGGAAGGGCTGGAGCAGTCATGGTATCCAACAGCAGTACCCAGAGCTTTTCATCAGTAGTGCCAGTGTCACAGGTGTCAGAGCAACGGGAACATACTGCTGATGTCATCCACAAGGCAGGGGGTGGCAGAAAAGCAGGTCTGCAGTTGGAGGTAGAAGTGAATTTGAGGCTGGGCGGAAGACAGGAAGCCAAACATGGAGAGATGAGATTGTTTTTCACTGAGGCAAATGACCTTACTTTTCTCCAGCTATGAATTGCCTTATAAAACCAGTTTGAGACTGCCTGCCAACTGGTTAACCTTAGAAGAACAGTGGTATTTCCACACCATGTCTGAGAACTATGTTTTGTAACAAAGAAGCCACAGACTTGCTAATAAGGATATTCTAAGTTTATAAAAAATGTCTGATAGTCACTTTAAGAGTGTGCTGGCTTTGCTCATCTGTAGGCTGCGCAAACATACTCATTCACCATCTACAGAAAAACCTCAGAATGCCAATGAAAACCAGCCCCAAGGTGCTTTCCAGTAGGAATAGGACCAGAAGACCCAGTTCTCGGGACTTCTGAGTGGACCTAGCCAGAGCTATGGGCTCAGAGGAAGCGCTCATGGGAGTGAGCAAAGCAATTCCAGAGGTGACATGGTAAGTAACGGAAAGTCCCCAATGTCCATAAGATAAACAACCCTAAAATAGCGCTGAGTGTGACTATGGAGAAACACTGCCTGCTAGCTTTTTAGAATAAGGGAGAAATATTGGGAGTTAAAAGTTTAAGTGAAGTGGGAGAGGGGAATGGGAGAGCAGGGTTTGAACTGAGGTACCCTGCATGGATGGACAATGCTGTCCCCAGATAACAGGTTATTAAATGAAAATCTCAGTACCAAGTATGGGGTACTTCCCTATGAGTTATTGGTCAGTGAGGCCCAGGAGTCCCTCTAACATAAAATGCTGCCAAAGCTCTTGGTTGACACCATAATTAGAGAGTGAGACCCTACTGTTGAAGACACAACACATTTTGGCTGCAGGACATAGAGAAATCAAACTGGAATTGTATTGGAAACTTCATATAAGTTAGTTTTCCTAGTACTAAAAAGTGCTACACAGGCCACTGGGAGAGAAAAGTATTCAATGGACTTTCCCAGGGGTAGATGCTGTATACTATAATACTAACCTTTCAGGCAAGATGTGTCCAATGGTGCAATAGTGGCATGACTTATGGGAGTCACCAGAGGCTTTCTAATTGGGTCTGAGACCTGTTTCACAGGAGGGAGTGCATACATATACTGTAAACCTGAGTTTACACAAGTCCATGACTCATGAAGTCATAGGCCCTGAGAAAGAACCTACTATTGTTTTGGTGAATGGACATGCTGTCAAACTGCAGACTAAGTATTTATTATTATACTCATAGATTGGTGCTGCTCTCAACTTCCTTTTGTACTGAGCAGTCTCTCTTAAATTTCAGAAGTGCTGAAAATCAGTGACTGTTGGATGCTGTCCCAAATGGGATATCTATATCAACCCCTACCCAAGATTTAGAGAATACTGTGGATGATGAGGTAGAAAGAATGTAAGAGCCAGAGGATGGGAAGGAGTGCTATGCCGTGCTGTCTTGTGGACATGACATGGCCGTTATACTCATGAACTCATGGCATTTATGGTTCCCTACATAAGACCCACAGAAGATGATCATACCAGTCAGCATTCCAGGCTGGATGGGGAAGAGCTCATGAGGCCCCACCCCTAACTAAGGAGCTACTGGTAATTGACACCTGCTGTGGGAAGAGATCCATTTTATTTTCTGGGCCTCTGGGTGGTTGCCCATTTTGGGGATGACTCCATGCCCATGTGCATGCAGGTAGTAGTTCTAATGGGACTCAGAATGCTATCAAAAAGGAGGAAGAGGAGGAAGAGAGAATGTGAAGGTGAGAAAGAACATGCTGAGGGGTGGAGGAAGCGAGAGGGGAGTGTCGGGTGGATATATTCAAGTACATTGTATACCTGTATGGAACTGCTAAAGAATAGATAAAAAATATTTTCTTAAAAAAAAGATCAAGTAGACTTACAACCTAGAAAACTCGGGAAAACACTAACACCATGGAAAGCTATTTGACTTAGGTGTTTTGTTTTTCTCCTAGGAGAAGTTGTTCTTGAACAGAAAAACAAACAAAACAAAATAAAACAAAAAAACAGAATTCCATATTTTTTAAAAAGTTCAAAGCATTAATTCTAAGTGAACCATAATCTGGGATATCAAAAGGACTTTGTGACGACGGTCATGAAATTACTACAATTCACCTCAAAGACATGAGAGGAAGTGACAGCAGCAGACCAGAGTGTTACCAAGTACAGCCTGCTGAACGGAAGCTTCGTGGTATACATCTTACTGTCCATCACTGACAGATACTGAAGCAAGATTTGAATAAACAATGTGATCTTTCATAGAAAATACCACCAGCAAGGCTAGCCAGCCTGAACCCAGTGTGTCAAATATCTTGAGTAAATATTCCTGAGACACAATCATCTGACTTCAACAAGGAGGTGACAGAATTCTTCATGAAACAGTGTAAGACAATGCTAATACATGCATACATTTCTACTTGATTGGACCATCTCTCATATTTCAGGACTGACTAATGTCAGCATTGGAGTGAGCCTCAGTAGGAACCATTTTCCATATTCTACAGAAGAGGCTAAGTTTCAAAGAGCTGGCTAGCTGCACATCAAATGATAATAGCAATTTGACAACATTTATTGAGATTTATTGTGGTAATTATTGTAAATGATTTATCTCTTTTAATCATCTCAGTAAAGTTAAAACCCAGTTCGCTCCCTAATTTACAGATGACAAGCATGCAGTTGAGATAGAAAGTAACTTAAGCTCAAGTAGCTACAAAAAGGTGGAGATGGATTTAAGCCACAGCTGTGGGGTTCAAAGGCCTCTGTGCATTTTGCTATGCCAAGTACTTGAAGACTGGTAGGAGGGATAAGGCCTGTTTATTCTGCACCTGTCCCTTGCACCTTCATGGGACAGACCAGGGACCTGATGGAACTCAGATGAGGTAACTTTCAGCTCACAAGAGTAATTGCCTTTCATCACCAGAGAAACCTAATAGTGGAATGATCTGCTCACAGGCAATGGTGCTGGGACCGGCACTAAAGGTCATTTCGAGGGAGCCTGGCACTTGCTCAACTTGGACGCTGTGAAGGAGAGTCTTTGCAATAGTGGGTGGGCCTCCACAGTCCCCTCCCATTTTAGGTTTATGGGCATTTATGAAATCTCTCTCTTTTACTTTGCTAACTATAAAGCTGTTCAGACCTCAGCTGGGCATGGTAGCACACACCTGTGCTCTCGGCACCTGTGGGGTAGAGGCAGAAGGACCAGGAAGAGTTCAAAGCCATTCTCAGCAACATAGTAGGTTTGAGGTCAACCGGTGCTAATGAGACCCCATCTCAAAACACCAAAAACAAACAAGAAAATCAACAAAACTATAGAAATCTTCATTGGGTAATATTATGTTCTTCAATAGTTTAGAAAACTCACATATCTGTGCATACCACTGACCCAGGTCTGTTACTACAGTTTGGCTTCCCAAGATAATGTGCACCTTCTGGGAAGAATAACACCACAGTATATGCTGCTTGGAGGAAGGACTGTATAAAAAATGGGATTGGAAAGAAGTGTTCTGTCTTTCTAGCAGGTGACTTACATGTTAGGGTGTGAGTCTTGGTATGGTAAGTAGGACGGGACATGTTCAAGTGTTTAAAAAAATGATGCAGAATGCTTGTGCTAGATAAAGATGTAACCTAAAAGAATGGCCTGGAGGCAAGCGATTTTCACAGTGTGGTGAGGCTGAAGCTGAGGTGGTGGTGGTGGGGGGGGAGCAGCATGGGAAAGAGCTAGGCAAGCACAAAGCTTCAGGAAGGGCCTGTTTCATGGGAGTCCAGTATAAAGTCCTCGGGACAGGCAAGAACCTGGCATGTTACAGCCACGAGCCTGAAAGTGCACAGAAGTGAGACCACATAGAGACCTGCTGCCCTTCCAGGGCCTGGGCTTCCTGCTAGTGAGCAAGATCTATGGAAGAGGCCCTTAAGGGAAGATAGTCTGATACAAAATACAAGTACACAGAGCTTACTGGAAGCAGGCCTTTATAAAGCACCTTTATAGATACTAAGCAAGAGAGGATGATGCTAGAGAAAATGCTCAAGAAATTAAACCTTTTACCGGAGCAGGCAAAGGAAGCCAAGAAGCAAAGATGGCCTACCATCAGTCAGGGATCGTGTCATTTAGCTTCTTCCTGACATGGAAACAGGAAGTGTTTGTTTCCAGTACTCAGTACTCACATCAGTCAAGCCCGCTGCCCTCTCACAGCTGCTGCTGCTGTTGCTGCTGCGTTTTTTTCTTCAAGTTTCCAACATCCTAAAATCCTCCACTCCCCAATCATCAACTCTTCCTTACACATGAATGGCCTATCTATGGCTTGACATGACTACAATAAACCAAAGATGAACAGATAATTTGGAGAAATGACTCCAAACTATTTTTAAAGATAGGTGTTGATAGGGTAGATGGGGGGGGGGGGTGTATGCTGAGATGAAAAGGAACAAAATTTAAGAAACTTCCAATGAGGCCTCTAAGTCAAACACCCAATGACTGAAAAATAAATAAATAAATGCCCGACAGCACCCCTGGGTCCCAGCTCTCATTCAGTCACACATCTGTTCTGCAGTAGAACGAGGAGGTTGATTACTTTTCCATGAGATGTATGCATTTTGTGAGACACCACATTGCACCATTAAATAAGGATCTACCTTCTGTTGACATAAAGTGCTTAAATTAATAAAAATCTAAGTGATACATCTCATAGTGTGGGTACTTAATTGAAAGACTGGATGGCAGCAGTAGTTAGTAATCTGCCTGGGTGAAAATTATTGGGATGAGCTTATGGCAGCATGAATAGCTTAGTCAATAGGCAGCTGTTAGAGTCTAGTACACTATCTAGACAGGGTGGGTGGTGCTTCTCCTTAATGTGGTGTGGTTGAGAGCCCTATAGAAATTGAAACTGATAATCTGTAATTGCCCTAAATGGACACTATTAGTGACTCTTCCCAAATTAACGGGCTTGCTCAATCCTCAAGGTCTACAACGAGACAGAGAAAGGATATAAGTAATCCTTGAGTTTTGCCATTCTTATTAAAAGCCCTTCTGCCCTTTGCTGAATATACTCTTGGTAATCAAACCAGTGGCCTTATGGCAACCTACATTTTCCAAGCTGTATGTAGCACGAATTTCCTTGGTGGAGAGAAATCTGAGATAACATCCAAAGTAGGTCCTGGCACTGAGAAGGAGTATTTGTTCTAATAAACTTGACAGGAGTGTCTCACTGAAGGTCTGAACCCACCCAAAAGCAGCATCTGAAACCCCAGGTACTCTGTCATTTGAGTCACTTTCTCCTTATTAGTACATATACATCTTTCCCATCCCATTGGTTCTGTTCCTCTTTGAGAACCCTGACTAACACAATTTGGTACCAGGGAATAGGCTCTTGCTGGCTGGGACAGATCTAACTATGTTGCTTTGGGGAGGACTGTGGGAGTATTTGAAACTTTGGTCTGACAAAGTATTTGAGTGCTCAAAGCTCAGCGGGCTGTTCTATGGGAGCTTGGAGGATGAGTATAATGAAAGCAAGCCAGTAAGCAGCATTCCTTCACTGTCTCTGCTTCGGTTCCTGCCTCCAGGTTCCTGCCTCCAGCTAGTTCCTGCCCTTACTTCCCTCAGTGATGTAAGACAAAATCCTCCCTTTTCTTCCCACACAACTGATGGTCATGGGGTTTATCACAGCAACAGGGAGCAAACTCAGGCTGGTATGTGGGCCTGACTCTGTAAGAATGTGGGCAGAGCCAGGCAGCAGTATTCTTCCTTGCTAACTGCAGCTTGCTTTTAAGGGGGCTTCAGGTGAAACACTCTTCTAGTAGGTTTCTAAGAGCACAGTAGGATGTTCAGAAAGTTCTTGTTTCTGAGGGTCATGAAATGCACCAGATAAAGGTGAAAATGTTCCAACCCCAGAATAGGTGATCTAAACAAGAAAAAAAAAAAGTCTATGTGTAGCATAAAATCTCATGCCTTTAATCCCAGCTCTTGGGAGGCAGAGGTAGGAGAATCTTTGGGCTTGATGCCAGCCTGGTTTACCTAATGAGTTCAAGGACAGCCAAGGCAACACAGAGAAACCCTGTCTCCAAAGAAACAAACAAACAAACAAAAAAGATTTTATACAATAATGGTTTTTGTTTTGTTTTTGGTCTCTCTAGAACATCTTGTTTCTCCCAGGACTTATCTAGCAAGACCAAAGGATTGTGAAACTTGGAACAGGAAATTTTGGGGGGGAAGTCAGAGGTCAAATGGTTGGGAAAGGCTTTTCCTAGAAGACATCCACAGAAGAAATGGCAGCCTATCTTAACAACAGAGTCCAAAAAAAAAAAACCCCAAACCAAACCAAACAAACAACAACAACAACAAAAACAACTGCATGTAATTTCAGTCTATTTTCACAGCTTAGGAAGATAGGAAGCTGAGCCAGCCTCTGGGTGAGACTCCCGGTGAGCTTGGACAGTCCCAGTTCCTTAATCTGGCCTCACCTTTTCTTTCCATGGTACTTCTCTGACCCTTTTAAAGTGAGAGACTTGCTATACACATCTACAGGATAAAGCTCGTGAAAAATGCTGCACTGGGTCTTTTGTGGAGCTCAGAGATGATGACATGAAATTAGATGATAAAACTAGGGAAGTAAGTACTCACCATTTGCACAATGATTTTAACTGACCTTCCTAAATGAAGCTGTTTCAAAAGGAAGATACTCAGTTATAGATGATATATCAATGATGAATATATATCTATGTGTGTGTGTGTGTGTGTGTGTGTGTGTGTGTGTGTGTGTGTGTGT
>CAJQZJ010034210.1:570162-608312 GCA_907164525.1 Lophiomys imhausi | reverse complement strand
CACACACACACACACACACACACACACACACACACACACACACACACGCAAACAGATTTATGGCTTGGAGACTTATGGTGACATCAATGAGTAGCCGCTCTTGGATGATTACTCCAGAATTGCTACAAACAGACCTCACCTGTCAAAAGCAATTGTGTCTATCTTTTTCCCTACATTTATTTATTTATTTGTTTGTTTGTTTATTTATTCGTTCATTCATTCATTTATTTATTCATTACATCTCAATCACAGTCTCCTCCCCTCCCAGTTCCACCCTCCCACCCTCTTTCTCCTCTCCCTCCTCTGCTTCTCTTCAGGTGAGGGGGGCCACACACATATCAAGTACCCTCAGTTCATAAGTCACATGAGGGCTAAGAGCATCCTATTGCACTGGGGCCCAACATGGCAGCCCAGCTAGGATAAGGTGTTCCACTAACAGGCACCATAGACTATGACAGACACTGGCCCCCCACCACCACTTGCTAAGGGATCTGTATGAAGGCCAAGTTCCCTATCATCTATATATGTATAGGGGGGCCTATGTCTAGTCTATATAAGCTTTCTTTTTTTCTTTTTTTTGGTTAGTGTTTCAGTCTCTATAAGCCTCTAGGGGCCCAGGTTGGTTGGTTCTGTTCGTCTTCATTTGGCATTCTTGTCCTCTCAATATCTCTCTATTCCTCCTCTCTCTCTTACACATGACTCCTAGAGCTCCACCAAACGTTTGGCTGTGTGTCTCAGCATCTGCTTCAATCCTCTGCTAGGTGGGGTGTCTCATAAGATAGTTATGCTAGGTTCCTGTCTCATTGGGTCTATGGGTTGTATGACAGTTATCCTATACTATATGGCTAATATCCACTTATAAGTGAGTAAATATCATCTGTGTCTTTCTGGGTCCAGATTAGCTCACTCAGGATGAGCTTTTCTAGTTCCATCCATTTGGTTGTATATTTCATGATTTCCTTGTTTCTGAGAGCTGAGTAGTATTTCATTGTGTAATGTACCACAATTGTTTTATCCATTCGTTGGTTGAAGGAAATCTGGGTTATTTCCAGTTTCTGGCTATTATGAATAAAGCTGCTATGAACATAGTTGAGCTGATGTCCTTGTGGTTTTGTGAAGAATCTTTTGGATATATGCCTAGGAGTGATATGGCTGGGTCTTGAGATACTGCCAGATTGATTTCCAAAGTGATTGTACAAGCCTGCACTCCCACCAGCAATGGAGGACTATTCCCCTTTCTCCACAATCTCACCAACTTGAGTTTTTGATATTAGCCAATCTTACAGGTGTGAGATAGAATCTCAGAGTCTTTTTGAGTTGCACTTCCCTGATGATTAAGGATGTTGAAAATTTCAAGTGTCTCTCAGCCATTAGGGATTTCTCTTTTGTGAATTTTCAGTTTAGTTCTGTACCCCATATTTTGATTGTATTATTTGGTTTCTCGATATTTAATTTCTTGAGTTCTTTATATATTTTGGATATTAGACCTCTGTGAGATGTGGGGTTGGTGAAGAACCTTTCCCAATCTGTAGGCTGCTGTTTTGTTCTAATGACAGTGTCCTTTGCTTTACAGAAGCTTTTCAATTTCATAAGGTCCCATTTATTGATTGTTGGTCTTAGAGCCTAAGCTATTGGTGTTCTGTTCAGGAAGTTGTCACCTGTGCCAATGAGCTCGAGGTTTTTCCTCACTTTCTCTTCTATTAGATTTAGTGGGTCCAGTTTTATGTTGAGGTCTTTGACCCACTTGGACTTAAGTTTTGTGCAGGGTGATAAGCATAGGTCTATTTGCATTCTTCTACATGTTGACATCCAATTAGAACAGCACCATTTGTTGAATATGCTTTCCTTTATCCATTGTATGGTTTTGGTTTCTTTGTCAAATACTTGATCATGGTGTATGATACTCTTGATGTGTTCTTGCATTCAATTTGGAAGTGTTTTACTGATTATTTTTGCATAGATGTTCATGAGGGAAATTGGTATGAAATTCTCTTTTTTTGTTGAGTCTTTGTATGCTTTAGGTATCAGGGTGACTGTGGCCTCATAGAATGAGTTTGGCAGTGTTCCTTCTGTTTCTATGTTGTAGAAGTTTGAGGAGTATTGGTATTAGCTCTTCTTTGAAGGTCTGGTAGAATTCTGTACTGAAACCATCTGGCCCTGGGCTTTTTTGGTTGGAAGACTTTTAATGACTGCTTCTATTTCCTTAGGGGTTAAAGAACTGTTTAATTTGTTTACCTGATCTTGACTTAACCTTGGTACAAGGAATTTAATCAAGAAAGTTGTCCATTTTGCTTAGGTTTTCCAATTCTATGGAGTACAGGTTTTTGAAGTAAGACCTAATGATTCTTTGGATTTCCTCAGTGTCTGTTGTTAATCCCCCCTCCCTTCATTTCTCATTTTCTTGATTTGGATATTTTCTCTCTGCCTTTTAGTTAGTTTGGCTAAGGGTTTGTCTATTTTGTTGACTTTCTCAAAGAACCAGCTCTCAGTTTTGTTGATTCTTTGTATTGTTTTCTTTGTTTCTAAAAGTTATTGGTTTCAGCCCTAAGTTTAATGATTTCCTGCCATCTGCTCCTCTTGGGAGTGTTTGTTTGCTTTTTTCCCTAGAGCTGTCTCCAATTTCTTTTTGAAGGCATTAGTGTTATGACTTTCCTTTAGCATCATGTCCCATTTCACTGTGTCACATAAGTTTGGGTATGTTGTGCCTTCATTTTCATTGAATTTTAGGAAGTCTTTGATTTCCTTCTTTGTTTCCTGACCCAGTACTCATTAAGCAGAGTTGTTCAGTTTCCATGAATGTGTAGCTTTTTGTTATTCCTGTTATTGTTGCAGTCCAGCTTTAATCCATGGTGATCCAACAAAATACAAGGGGTTATTTCAATTTTCTTGTATTGGTTGAGGCTTGCTTCATGACCAACTAATATGGTGAATTTTGAAGAAGGTTCCATGAAGTGCTTAGAAGAAGGTATATTCTTTTGTGTTTGGGTGAAATGTTCTGTAGATATCTGTTAGGTCCATTTGGTTCATGACCTCGGTTAGTTTCATTATTTCTCTGTTTGGTGTCTGTCTCAATGACCTGTCTGTTGGTGTGAGAGTGGTGTTGAAGTCTCCCACTATTAATGTGTGGGGATCAATGTGTGGTTTAAGTTTTAGGAATGTTTCTTTTACAAATGTGGGTTTGTATTTGGGGCATACATATTCAGTATTGAGATGCCACCTTGATGAATTTTCCCTTTGATGAGTGTGTAGTGTCCTTCCCTATCTTTTTTGATTAGTTTCAGTTGAAAGTCTATTTTACTTGATATTAAGATGGCTACTCTGGTTTGCTTCCTGGGACTGTTTGATTGGAAAATCTTTTTCCAACACTTTACTCTGAGGTAAAGTCTATCTTTGTTGGTGTGATGCATTTCTTGTAAGCAGCAAAATGATGGGTCTTGTTTACGGATCCATTCTGTAATCCTGTATCTTTTTATTGGGGAGTTGAGTCCATTGATGTTGAAAGATATTAATGACCATTGATTGTTATTTCCTGTTATTTTGATGTAGGTGGTGGTGTCTCTGTTTCTTTTGGTTTTGCTGCAGTGGAGCTATTTGTTTCCTGTGTTTTCTTGGATGTAGTTATCTTCTCTGGGTTGGAGTTCAACTTCAAGGATTTTCTGTAAAGCTGGATTTGTGGATAGATGTCGTTTAAATTTGGTTTTGTTGTGGAATATCTTGTTTTCTCCATTTATGGTGACTGAAAGTTTTACTGGGCATAATAGTCTGGGCTGACATCTGAGGCTTCTTAGGACCTGCAAGATATCTGCCAAGGCCCTTCTGGCTTTCAGAGTTTCAGAAGAGAAATCAGGTGTGATTCCGATGGGTCTGCCTTTATATGTTATTTGGCCTTTTACTCTTGCAGCTTTTAATATTCTTTCTTTGCTCTGTATGTTTAGTTTTTTGATTATTATGTGGCAGGAGGAATTTCTTTTCTGGTCTAATCTATTTGGTGTTCTGTAAGCCTCCTGAATGTTTATGGGCAGCTCTTTCTTTAGGTTTGGGAAATTTTCTTCTATGATTTTGTTGAAAATGTTTTCTGGTCCTTGGAATTGGGCGTCTTTTCTTTTTTCTATTCCTATTATTCTTAGGTTCCATCTTTTCATTGAGTCCTTAATTACTTGGATATACTGGGTGAGGAATTTTTTAGTTTTCTCATTTTCTTTGGGTGGTGTATCAATTTTCTTCTATTGAACCTTCCACACCTGAGATCCTGTCTTCCATCTCTTGTATCCTGTTTGTGATGCTTGTGTCTGTAGTTTGGTTCTTTTTCCTAGGTTTCTACCTACAGGATCATATTTGCTTGTGTTTTCTTTATTGCTTCCATTTCCATTTTCAGGTCTTGTACTGATTTATTCATTTCCTTCTCCAGCTTGATTATCTTTGCCTGTATTTCTTTAATTTCTTTGTCCCTTTCCTTCTCCTGTTTGACTGAGTTTTTTCTGGGTGTCTTTAATGGATTTCTCCATGGCTTTCATCTGTTGGATTATGATCTCCTTAAATTCTTTAAGGGATTTATTTTCTTATTTTAAAGCCTCAGTCATTTTCGTAAGTACAGTTTTGTTGTCATTTTCTTGTGTTTCTGCTGTGTTAGGACAGTCAGAGCTTGCTGTACTAGGATAGCTGGGTTCTGGTGGTATCATATTGTCCTTGTTTTTGTTGATTGTGTTCCTTCATTGGCCTTTAGCCATCTGGTTGTCCCTGTAATCGACTGGTTGTTCCCGGTGCCCACCAGATTTGGTGCCCTGGAAAGAGTCCTGGTTAGGTAGCTGGATGTTCCTGTGTGATCCTGCAAACCGGAGTGTCACTTCAGGAAGGCTGGTAGGGTTGCAGACTGAATGCTGTAGCATAGGAGACAACATCTCAAAGAACTGGGAAGCACTTGGAGGCCAAATACAGGGTCCTGTTTCCCTGGGAATCCAGGAGATGACATCTTGTAGACTCTCTGTCAGAAGCTCTGCCAGAGATACAGGAGGTATCTAGAGGCCAGAGGCCAGTGCAAGCAGCCCTGGGACTTGGAGAAGGACCCCCTCATAGAAGCTCTTTGTAAATGTAGGAAGCACCTGGAGGCCTGAAGACAAGGTCAAGTGTCCCTGGGGCTCAGTGGATGCCCTTTAGGAGAAGCTCTCTCAGAGATGCACCTAGTGGCCAGGGTCTGAGCAAGAATCCCTAGAACTCAGAGGAAGACCTCTAAGCGAAGCTCTCCTGGGTGCACAGAGTTGCCTGGTGGCCAGAGGCCTGGCTGAGTGTCTCTGGTATTAGTGAGTTGACCTGAGTTTTGAGAAGCGCCTGATGACCCGAGTCCAGGGGAAGCATCTCTGTGGCTTGGAGAAAGGCCCCTCCAATGAGCTGTCACTGGGGGCACGGAGATGTCTGGAGGCCAGAAGCCTGACTGTCTCTGGCCTATGCAGTGGTTGACTCAGGTTGCTAGAAGCAGCTGGACTCCAGAGGCTGGGGGTGGGGGTGCCTTTGTGGATGCAAGTGAGACCTTCCTGAGGAGCTCTCTCTGGAAGCACTATTTGCCTGGACTGCTGAGATCAGGACGAATGACATTGCAGCTCGTAGGGTGACCTCTTCGAAGAACTAACTCTCTTGGGGAACACAGGAAGAGCCTGGCAACTAGATGTTGGGGCTAGGAGCTGGGATCTGACCTTGTTAGGGTGGGCAAGTCTGGGGGCCAGTGGCTGGAATCCTCGTGTTACTGTAATCCTTGGTCCTCCTTAGTCTGGGAGAAACACAGATGTGAGTGTTTCCAGGATCAGTGGTGTGTCTTCTCGTTCTTTTTGCAGTTACTGAGCTCCTGTTACTGGTACACAGTGTGGGTTGTGTGCTGTCATCTTGGAAAAGCTTGCTTATCTTTATTGTGACCATCTTCCTAATCATTATAGTTACAATAAAGCAAACATGAAGACAAACTGATCTTAAATGAAACAAGCATTTGTTCATTCTTTTCTTTTAGAAATATTTTTAAATTGTATTTATTTTTTTATTGCATGTGGAAGGGTACACATGTACCACAGAGAACATGTAAATGTCAGAGAACATCTTGTGCATTTGTTCTCTCCTTCTACCATGTAGATCTTTAGGATAAAACTCATATTGCCTGGCTTGGCAGCAGGTATCTTTACCCTGAGTCATATTGCTGGCCTTATTCAGGAAGATTTCAAATTCTCAAAGGTTTCTCAACTCTTTGAGAAGATGAAATAAAGCCTTCCAACTAAGGGGTATGGGGAAACCAGTCTGGTTCCACTCCAGATCACAGTCTGGAAGAGGAGGGAGTAGTTTGAGGTGGTCTCCTGTGACTTCTGGCATGACACTAAAGAAGACTGAATCTTGGTGCTATCTATGTAGCAAATGAAACTTTTCCTACTTCTTTCTTCTTTCTTTCTTTTCTTTCAGACAGGGTCTCACTGTATAGCCCTGGCTGACTTGGAACCCATGTTGTAGACCAGGCTGGCCTTGAACTTAAAAAGATCCACTTGTCTCTGCTTTCTGAGTTCTGGGATTAAAGGTGTGTGCTGTCACAAATTCTTGTATTAAAGGCATATGCTACCACTTCCAGTTCTTAAAGTTTAGTGCAAAGCCAATTACATCTGCTGTTTCCAGTATGCAAATGGGCTCATGGTCTCTCTCAAGAAGGAGGAGCAATCCTCTGTCCACTGATAGTGATGACAGAGTCCACAGGTAGCCCCAGGATAGTGCAAAAATAAATTAGTTGAGCCAACAGATCTGAATGGGAGGCCCAGTTCTGTCACTTTTTTCTTTATATCATCCCAGAAGCATATCTCTGAATCTGTCTGAGTTTGGCTTCCCAATTTATTTATAAGTATTGACATTAAATGAGATAATGATCACAAAAGACATCTAACAGTGCAAACACCCTACAGAAGTAAGATTGTATCAGATAACCTGATTGCGTGCAAACTAAAGTAAACAGGTTCAGAATGAGGACAGTATTTGAGTAATTGGAGAGCAGTTTATTATCTTTATGGCATTTATTTTGGCTCTTCTCCCTTCCTAGGAGAGCAGAGTTGTGGGATAAGTGAGCTCCATCAGATAAAGCGCTGCAGAAGACAGCCTTATGGAATGAATTTAAAAGAACTAAAAAGACAAAATACTTCTTGGTATGTTTATTGCTGAGCAGTAACTGTTATCAATCACAACATAATTCAGGCCTCTTGCTGTATACTCTAACAGCCCTCTGGCCTTTCATATCCGTTTAATTACATGTTTTATGTCGCGTGTTTACCATTTATATTCCCATGATACTCTAAGCCCCATAGATCTTAAATCTCACCTTGGCAGGAGACAAAGGTCCCAGGAAATAAAGAGTGCAGCTCGTACTCTGTCCTACTTACTCATGCATTTTGGAGCAGTGTAAGCAGCAGCAGAGCTTCCCAGAAGACCTTTCAGACACCACCACAGAATGTTTCAAACTTTTATGGCGCCTACCTTGTCCTGAGTTTGGCATCGGATGCAGTCGCACTCGAAGCAGTACTGATCCCTCAGCTGTTTCTGGCGTTCCTCGCTGGTCATCAGCATGTCCAGGTAGCAGATGGTGAGCTGTGGGAACGGAGAGGGAAAGGCCTGCATGGCCGCCATGTTCATTTTTGTCTATTGTCATCATCACTGCCTATTCTTAAGACACCAGCAGGTGTAGGAGGGAAGGAACCACCTACAGCCCCTCCCCTCAGCGATTATAATGCATTCTCTTCTTGCCTGGCTCAGTGTCATAAGCATGATGATATTACATATTTAGTTTAAAAAATTAGGTTTATAACCTCAACACACTTTGTCCTTTATCTTTGTTTTTTATTTTTCTTTCATTAAATAGTCAAACATCAGGAGTTATTTCATGTTTGGTATCATTAAGGTTTGGCCATAAATTCTATGACAACTGATAGCTGGAGAAGCCAAGTTCACTCTGGCCATCAAATGAGCAGTGGATGAGGCAGCCAGACTGGCCTTAAATACTGGCTGATTGTATAGCGGTCTCCTGGAATTTAGGGCCATCTGTATTTAACAGTTTTGGAATTAGGAGATATTTTGTCGTTTGTTGCGTAGTTATTTTTAAAGTGGTATCAGGAAGGCTCTCCGAGGTACATTTCCTTGGGTCTTTCAAACACAGTAACTCAGACCTGCCTCAGAAGGTGGAAGGTCAAGGTGAAAGAGCAGACTGAAAACCTCAAAGGATTGCCTGGGAGTCTGCTTTGGGTCACTGGTCTTCAGGCAACATCACAGGCATAAACACATTACACTTGACTGAATCTCCAACACACAAATATCAAATTCAAATCAGAAAAGAACTCTTACCCAGCCCTCCTCCTTTACAGCCCTCCTCCCCTGCAGAGCAGCCCTAGTTGTGGGAGGGTGGGCAGTCACTCCTATTTCACGTTGTCCAGGCTGAACCCTTGGTGTCTCCCTCGACTCTACTATCTAAAACCACCAGGAAGTTCTGGTGGATTAAAAATACATCCAGAACCACTTTTAATCTTTCCCAGTGTTACATCTCAGCCTGGCCCACCACCTCTCAGGATGGATCCTCAATTCTCTCCCTAGAAGGAATCTCTCTGCATTCTACCTTCCAGCCTTCACAACAACTTAAAGTCAGACAGGATTTCTTCAGTCTGAAATACTGCAACAGCGCCCCCCTTTTGTTCAAGGAGGGCCAAGACCTCACAATGCAACCTTAAGTGTGGTCCCTGGACTGTATAGGCTGTAGTCTATACTGAAATGGGGAAGGAAACACAAAGTCCTCATTTAGAAACTTATTTACTACTTTGGTAAGAGGTGTGTGTTTGATTCTAAATGATTAAACATTGTTTTGTTTACTATTTTTCAAGTTTCATTTTTCTAGTTTTGTAAGAATATTAATCTGTGATGTCCCAAGTAAAATATGGGTTTTTCATCACTAGGGACAGAGAAACAACAACTTCATATAAGCTGCCCCCATTCCCTCTCTAAATGCATGTCCCTTTCTGAAAATTCCCTTCCCTCTTTCCCTTGGCTCTTGCTACCCTAGCTAGAATGGCCTTTTTGCTGTCCCTTCATATTCCTACTTCAGGCCTGACTTCTCTCAGATCCACCAAGGTGGCTCCCTGGTCCTCTTCAGTTTCAATCAAATCCCATTTTCTCAAGGAGACTGAACCTGCCACCTATTTAAAGTAACAACTGGTTCCCACCACACCCAGTGTTCTTCCCATTCCCTCTGCAATGTATATCAGCTTGTGTGGTACTGTAGAAATGACTTATTTATCTGCTTTCAAATGCAGAATGTAATTATGGGGGTACGAGTGGTGGGGAAGAAGGAGATGTTGTAGGGAGGAGGAGAGCAGGATCATCTGCTGAAAGAGTTGACAAAACTCCCTACAGCAAACACTCCATGTGGTTTTTCTTATACTGAAAACAAAGCATCACATGTTTACATAACATGATTTTACTTGTTTGAAGTTAAGGTAGGGCAAGGAAGGCCTCTGACAGAAAATGACTGAAGGCGGCTTCCTGAAAGCTCCAAGAGGAGGAGGAAGCCTGGCCAGGCATATGTGCCAGACCCACACTGTCACCAGAGTGACAAAACATACTACCTGAGCTGACTCCCTGGCTCATGATAGGATCCCAGCATTTTAGAAAGTTATGGGCGCTGCCTTCTGCAGGAGAACCAGTGCCTGTCCCAGGAGTATAGACCAGGTCTTGCTGAACATCTTTTGTGAGCATGGCACTCCTGTTGTAGCGTACAACAGTGACAACCAGAAAAGGTTGGAGACTTGCATTTGACCTGATTCGAGCCTGCTGCTCCTTCACTTGGACAGCGGTGCCCTTGGACTCTACCACTTGGGGCTGCGGTGGAGCCTAGAACCAGAAGGAGCCACGACAGCCCCCACCACGGAACCTCCAGAGTACACGCAGTCCCAGGCAGTGATGGTGACTGGGCTCCTTCGGCCAAGATGATGGTCACCTTCATTTCCTCCATCTTTCTCTTGCATTTTGATCTGAAGGCAGGGGCACCTTGGAGGTGAAAGAGCTACAGTATAAGGCCAGTTCCTGTGATTTCCAGAGAATGCCATGTCCCACAGTCCAAGGAACCAGTTTCTAAGCATATATTCTAGAACATCCTTATTGGGGAGTTTGGGAATGTACACTCATCCTATGTCCTCAGGCTCTCTAGTCCTGGCTCCTCCTGGTTAACTAGCTGATGACTATGACCCCCTCCAGAAGTCATGCTCGGACCCTGACTCAATTCAGGCCAGTGGCAGAAGTTCTGGAGTAGTTACAAGCTACTGTGAAGCCACCAACTCCATGGTGTCTGACCCCAAAACTGCATTATAAGGGCTAAAACTCATGAGTGATCATGCCAGGCAGTGAACGGAAAACAAGAAACTAGTTATTTTGTTTAACCCCAGTAAACAGGTTCTCACAGTCTTTCTTGGTAGCCTGTAAGTGCCTGTAGCCCATACCTCAGCAATGGCTTTCTAACTGGCCCTCCACTGACTTCTATCTTTCACCTTCTAAATTTCTCTGAGAGAGAGAGAGAGAGAGGAAGAAGAGAATGAGGGAGAGAGACATATATATTTTCTAAGATAAAAATATATCTTCTAAATATTGTGTGTGTGTGTGTGTGTGTATATATATATATATATATATATATATATATATAGAGAGAGAGAGAGAGAGAGAGAGAGAAGGAGGGAGGGAGAGCTCACTTGTGTATACTCCCTAACAGTCACAGCTGACCACATCATTCCTCCATGTGAAGACTTCAGACCACTTCTCTCTGCCTACTGATGGAGCCACACAAGGCTTTTGGTCTACTTCCTAGCCTTTACATCTTTTCCTGTGCCTCAAACACTGTCTTGATTGTATAGCTCTGTACCTGAAATGTATGACACCACACCACTGTGATTTTGTGCCCTGCTGCCACTCCGGTGCCCGTTCCTCACCCTCATCCTTCATGATTGGTTTAAAAATGCTCCTTCCCTCACAAATAGGGACTTGCAAACTATACTGTACCAGAGCTGAGGGGCTCGGTGGCAAACACATTCCAGAAGCACTCAGACAGCCTGAAATGGAAGCTCAATCATTTCATCAGCCAGAGATCAAAACTTTTATTAAAGGCTCATAGATTCACAAGTTTCAATGGAGTCACTGCTCACACATGCAGAGTTCATTTAGTGGGCGCAGACATACAAAACTTGGCCATTGATCAACTGATGCACAGAACAAATTCGTATTAAAATAGTAATGCTCTGACCATTGCTCTGCCATTTAAGTGTAACTCTTATGGAAAAATGCATAAATCATTTCAGATTTAGAGTAATATCACAGAGGTTTCTGGGACTTGACTACGGTGCCTCTGTTCAAATCACAAGGCAGGAGAAAACCTTTTTCCCTGAGGCTGTCCTTCCCATCAACAACATAGTACAGAATAAAAGGAAATCTTGTTTTCATTTCTGTAGTATATTGTCACAGTTACACATTTTCCCAATACTGGCTCTGAAGTGAAAAAAAAAAAAAAAAGACAAAAAAAATCACTTCTTTAAAAAGTCAAACCTGAATGTCACTTCTGTCCCCTCTCTTTGTCACACAGCTTCTACTAATTTGGCTTCTAAATATTGTATTCTTCACATATTCTATTCTGAGTCACCACCTGGCCTCATCCTAACTTCACAATGTCATTGTCAACTCTTGCATGGAGTGACGTCCTGACCCTCATTCTCTTTATCTTGTCTACATACATAAGCTCTTGCCATACCATCCTTCTGAACTTCAAGGATGCCCCATTGCCTGGCCCTCTCCCATCTGTAAATAATTACTAATAACCCCCCACATGGCAGACACTTAGGAAATCCTCAAGAGAACAGTATTCTGTAAAAATGTCCCAGACATTGGTCTGGTCCCTATATATTCTCCATTCCTGGTTGCAATGTATTCTTCAGTACATGGATGCAAAGTATTTCTTGTTCACTGAATTCTCCAGTCTGCTTCTGGCTTCTGTCTCTGCCTAGAACACTGGTCCCTGTCTCACCTAACTTTATCTTTATAGACCCTTTCAGATCCAGAGGTGACTTCTCTGTATGTCTTCCTTAACTGTTCCCAAACCCTAGCATCTTAATATGCCTTGGGTGCTCTGAGTGTCTATGAAGCCCTGTGTACACAGGTGCCACCACACCTCTCATGTTCTGTTACTGCCTTCTGTTCAGCCGTCTCCATCCTCCTCATGAGAAAGTCATTCTGATACACATATTCCTCAGAGCTTCTGGAATGGCCACCCAGCTCCTACCACCCAGAAAGCCCTCTATAAATTTGTTACCTGCTCTAGTAAAGGAAGATCACTGAATGGAGAATCAGACAGCCCTAATCCTCAAACACTTAAAACAAAAATTGACATCAGGAACATTGATATGTTCAATTCATGCGAATCACGATCCTCCCAAGTGATGAGGCACCAGAGGATGCTGAACCAGTGTGCTAGTTACAAGAGCTCCAAGTTCTTTTAACCAGGATTTCACATGATGGCTTCTCAGGCTGTCTGGCTGACTGCTCTGATCCATGTGCTACAAGACTATGAGACTACCAAATGTTTCATAGCCTAAGCACTTCTGAAGGGTAGCCTTCAGCAACCCAGCACCTAAGTCAAGACATGTGAACAGGGATATGTGGGGCCAAATCACAACCATTTATTTCTCTGTGGGAAGTAGCTGGATGAGACTCTTCAACCGCCAGAACCAAAACAAAGGCTCAACAACTTCCATGACTCTGAACATTCTTACATTGCAAAGTGCTGGAGATGATGCTAGTTTGGAGGGCGAGGGTCCAGAGGATGATTTTATGTGGAGAGAAACACACTGTAGGGGATTTGCAAGGTAAGGTCTGTTACTGGGAAGGTTTCTACTTTTTCCCAGCTCTCCTTGTGGGTGGGCTGCAATGCTCGCATCTCAGGCTCATGGTGGAAGGACTATCAGGTTTCTTCCTGGGGCTATGTGGTGCACCTAAAGATGTCTGGCAGCTGAAAAATGGCTCCATAGCACCACTGTACCTCATGTTTTACCTTTAGGAAGCCTCATTCAATATACAAACAGGGTGATGATGTAGCTCAACGACAGAGTGCTTCCCAGCAAGCACAAGGCTCTGAGTTTGATCTCTAGAGCTACAGAAACAGAAAACAAAAACAACCAACAACAACATACACACACACACACACACACACACACACTCACAAAAAATTAAAAGTCTTCTGCTTCAGGCAATTTCTAGTCTTTCCTCTTGGGCTTATATTCTGGTACTTATATCCCACCAGGTCCACATCAAAACAGGGGAATCTAGTGAGCAACAACGCCAAAACACAAAGTTGATGCTACAGAAACTCCAAACCTTAAATCTACTCTTGCCGTCAACTTAACTAAATCTCACATTGACAATAAGTAGGAACCAGCTCTCTTAGCCATGGGCTAAAAATGTCCCCCAACCCCCTTCATGCCTTTGGTCCATGGCGTCAGTTTTAAAAGTTTGGGACATGTTTTGGTTGGTGATAGCCACGCAGCATTAACCAGGCAGGGCCTAGAGACACAAGTCCTCTTCATGATCCACAGCCCCACGGAATAATGAGCTATTCCACCCAATGCCCTGCAGAGAAATGCTGCTGCTCTCAGTCGGCTCAACCAATAGAATCAATTCAACAGAGTGTCAGACACTTCCCAGGTGTGAAGCAAAGTGCTGGGAGATAGAGAAAGATGCAGACCCAACCACCTGTCTCGGGGGAGTAACTGCTGAATAGAAAAGTCACCTGGAGCCAGGAGAAGTGCCAGACGCATATTAATAACCACTAAGAGAGACAGTTCAGAGGGAAAGTCCTTCCCTCAGTCTAGGAAATCAGAAAAACTTCACAGATGAGAGTGTGACTGAAAGGACCTTGGAGGGCACATGATATGGAGACTACTAAAAATGGTGCCAGGCAGGACGGACAGAGGAAATGCAGTTCACCAAGAGGTGCAGGAGCACAGGCAGCTTTGCTTTCTGATGAGAGGATGCAACAAGGAGAATACTCTTTGCATTGAAAAGAATCCTTGGTAAGCACCTCAGAGGGGCAGCATCTTAGCCTTCAGGGCCCAGCACTGAACTGGACCATTTAAACTGGGCAAGAAGAATCATTTACTTGTTGCCTCAGAGACAAGGGACAGAAAAAAAAGTGAAACAAACATCAAAAACAGATGTTTGCTTATCTTTCAATCTACCTAAAAACCAACCAAGAAGAAAAATTAGTAGCCATGCTTAGAAAACCCCTTCTCTTCTCATAGTTTTTCTTGTTTGTTGATGTTCTTCCAGTGCTGGGAACTGAACCACTGAACTGAACTGGGACACTGTACATACTAGGTGTTCTGTCACTGAGTGATACCCTAAGCCCTTGTCTGGTTAAAACATCATCACCATCAACAGCCACTTTTGCCTTTAAATGACTTACTATGATTCATCTCAACTGTCCACTTGACTGTATTAAGATATGACTAGGAAAAATGAAAGCACATCTCTGCTATATATCTATGAGGGAGTTTCCAGCGACAAGCCCATCAGCAGAAATCTGACATAAACAAGTGTAATCAATTGATGTATTCAAAAACTGAATAGACAAATGGGAAGCGGCACACCTGAGGAAGGTGGGTCACTGGGAACTACACGGCTCGGCTCCGGTCCCCTCATTATAGCTCCCCTCTGCCTACCATGATGTCAACTATCCCACTGGTCTTCGCGCCCTGGAGATAAAAAGCCCTTGTTACACGCTGCTCCTTGGCTCCAGTGCACTTATGCTGCTGCAGGCTCAGATGGGGCCAACTTCCCACGGACTGAACCCTCCAAGACATGGAGGTAAATATATCCTCTTTCTAAGTAGTTTGTGTCAAGTCACAGCAGTAAAAAAGTGACAAGCCTACCAATAGTGCTGAACATACAAGATCCCTTTCTATCCCACCATGAAGTCACATGATCCCAGGGAAATACATCCAAATTCTCCCTAGCATCAGCAGATATCCCAGTGCACACGGGTCCTGACGACCGGAAATTCTGCAAAAGATGCTGTGTAAGAGGCAGTGTACTTGGTTGAAAATAAGTTTGAAGGGACTCTTGTCAAGGCTAAATCCCTGTCTCTATTAAAATATGGTATCTAAATTTAAGGTTTATTGGAAGAGTGTTGCATAAATGCCATAAAAGCTTATGGACCTCTATTTTCATTGCAGTAAATACACACTTTAGCAAATTGGAAGGCAGGAGGAAACCATTCTGGAAAACATTACTATAATCAAAGCTCAGCACAGGTAGTAAACACACAAATGCTATGCAGAGTGTGCCCAGCAGCCCTGAGATGACCTCTTTGTACTTGCTTGTGAGATCTCAGGCATCTGTAAAGGTCCCTCACCTAAGAAGCCAGCTTGGCCATCTACACAAAGCCACACTCTGAAATCTTGTTTGGCCCTTGGATCTATGCTGAAACTATCACCCAGAAATGCTGATAGGTTTACAAAAGCCAATGGCAAAGGCCTGAAAGAGTAAACCAGGTCTGCTTTCTAACACAGAATTAAAATATCTTCAAAATGTGCTTATTGGCATTTGGGGTAAGCCCTGGGGATGCTACCGTCAAGCTGGGTTGCCTCTCTGGAGTGGGGTAAGCCCTGGGGATGCTACCGTCAAGCTGGGTTGCCTCTCTGGAGTGGGGTAAGCCCTGGGGATGCTACCGTCAAGCTGGGTTGCCTCTCTGGAGTGGAAGAGTGGCTGTTTGCTGGGATGTGACAGGCAGCTGAACTGTTGCTGCCAATGAGATTTAATGACTCCCATGCATGTACATAAGACACACAGCCTCTGTCACAAAAGAACATGCCACAGGACTACAATCATGAAGAAGCCCAGGGACCAAGATCAAAAAAACATGCACAGGTTTATCTTTAGCTTGGTTTGCTGACTGTTTCAAGTGTCTTCTTGGTGGCAGGGCAACAAGGAGTTAGTCTTGGCTGGTTGTAGGCAGGAGCCATGCTGAGAAGCGTGCTGAGGAGCAGGCAGGCAGTGGGAGGGATGGGTTTCCTTACCTCCTCTCCTGCCTCGATTTCTCGCACTGCACGGAGTAAGAGGTGGGGCCCGTTGAACACAATGGAACTGTTGGGGTCACAGCTGTGATTCAGCAAAGACATACTGGAGGAAAAAAAAAGAGGGGGGGTCATTATTGCTTGGAGTTAAACAGCTACATCAAATGGACACAACAGTCAAAAGACACTAGAAGTTGGGGGACCAAGACGGGTCTGATAGAGACGGAATGAGGAATGGAGCATTCATAGGTATGTCCCTATCCTGCTTCATATGAAGTCAAATGCTTCTCATAATACATGCCAATTAGGGAAGTCTGATAATAAAATCATTTTTAGTCCTTCTGGAGGATGGGTTGCGCTAGATATCATCCAATAAGGTAATCCAGGAAGGGGATACTGACAAAGTCACTTGTAAAGAGATCATCTCTGAGTTAACATTACAGCAGCTGTTGCTGCAGTAGTCATCCCAGATGCCATTGACCCGCTGAGGGTCTCACTGCTGAGAACTAGTAAGGGAGGGCTGTGCCACTTCTAGATGCTCACACTGAAGAATAATCAGGGGTACGTGCTCTTAGTTAGTCCTGATGCATTCTGGGAAGGAGCCTTGCCACTTTATTTTCCTGGATGTTTCATGTGGAAAATGAAATGACTGTACACTGTCACCATAAACAACTAGGATGAATGTGTACTGGATGGGAAGTACTTGCTCAGTACTGGAGCAGGGTGACCAGATTCAGCCACCACAACAACCTTGTGAGAATTATTTACAGGTCAAAAGGACAATGCCGAAGGATAAAATGGCTTATCCAAGGACTCGCCACTTAACTGGTGACTGAACCAGACCAGGTGGCCTGAGCTCGGAGCCCATGCTCTAAAGTCCTCTGCGTTGCTGCTTCCTGATACCTGTGCTAGGAACAGACCTGACCTGCAACCAGTGACATATATGGGTACTAAGAGAGGAGGCTGAGTCTTGGACGCAATTACTTAAGAAGAAACACTATGTTTGAACTCTAGGAGCATAAAGATGGAATGAAAGCCAGGGTGGGTCTAGTACTGGGCTATGTGTCATCTACCAGCTCAGGGATAAAGGCTGCTATAGTGATGGCCGGCTACTCCTGAAGGCTCTTGAGCCTCTTCTAGAGGTGGTAGCATGCTAACACCAAAGTCAAACTTGGCCTGTTGGCACCATACCTGCAAGTCTGGTGGGATAACTGTGTGCGTTAGCACAGGAGGTGGAAGATAAAACTCGGGAGATTTGTAAGGATAACTGAATTTCAGTGCCTCAACCTACGCCAAAGTCTGCCTGAGAATAAGTGATTAGGTACGAAGTCTACCTTGGCTTAATACCACCATATTAAGTCTTATACCATGTGTTATAAGACTAAACATTTTTACAGCCTGTTGTAATTTAATACTAAGTTTTGAGTTTGGATATTGAGCTAGCTGCCACAAAAGCCTTTCTAACGACCTCCGAAAGGCTGGAGGGCTAGGGAGTAGCTAGTTAGATTGGGATGTCCTCCATACCTGGGGTACAGGCCAACCCCGACCTCCTGCATCTCAGCATTGCAGATGGTGAACGAGTTGCAGATCACCTGTAGAAATAAGAAAGGTCACTGTTAGATGTCCACTTAAGAAATCTCACAGGCAAGAGCACAATGGCCCAAGCTTTTTAGGGGCTGCCTGGAAGGGCCTCCCCAAGCATGAGTGCTGTGTGACTATAAATAAGCTACTCATTAAAAACTAGGCTCCTGTGACATCAATGTTTTTCAGACTGCCTGCCTGGTCCAAAGGCCCCTTTATCTAAGGAATGCAGCAGCCTGTTTGTTTTTATTCCTGCAGAGTGAAGTACACCCTGAGAGAGTTTGTGATCCAAACTGCCCAATGACCAGGAGGAGGACAGGAAGCTGCTCTGTGAGACCACAACACTTACTGGACACACAGAGCTCCTCGCCGGGCCTGTGCCGTGTTCCTGTGCCCTTTGGGTGGATAAGGAAAGAAAGAAAGAAAAAACATAATCACTATGCATAAGGAACTTTAAAACTCTTTTTGTGGAGGAGGTAATATAATGTGTCAGAGGCCACAAAGAGCCCAGGGCTTGAGTCGGTAGTCTAGGCCCTGGCACAAGAAATACGCAGACAGACTTTGGGGAAGAAAATCAAGTTCCCTGCTCTCAGAGAACTTAAGCTCTACAGGATGACAGATATTTTTCAAAAGAAGAAATCCCCAAGATGGAGAGCTTGTCACTTGTGGAGAGTTGTTGAGGAGAGAAAATGACATGAAAGCATGGAGAACTGTGGGAAAAAAGCTGCAGCTGCAAATGCAGCTGACCAACTAACTCGTTGACTCCTCAGAACCTCAGTGATATGAAGAAGTTGGAATGTTGCAGTCCAGAGCCTAATTAGTTTCTCCTGGGCTACTCAGGTGGCCTTCCTGACCTACCTTGGTGCCAGACCTAACACCCCGATACACAGACAAAACCTGTGGAATGGATTAACCTAACAAAACCTATTCTCTACCAGTCAAAGGACTAAAAATGCTCTCAGACAGCATCTAGGCCTATAGCTGAGATTTCTCCACCCTGCTGTAACCTTCTTCCCAATCAATGTTTCTACCAATGTATCCTTAAAATTCCCTGATTTATTGCTTTGTTTTGTTACTATAAAGACCACATGAAATTGCTTCAACACTGGGACATGAAATTTGGGGGTAACTTAAATCTGTGTTTCCATGACATGGCTGCTCATATTTGGCTCCAGAATAAACCATCTCATATTCCCGCTGAGGTGACAGCTGTGTTTTTACGACATGGACATGAGAATAAGAGGAAAGGAAATAGAATGAGGTGGTATGTATACAGGGAGTGGAAGGGACCAGACAGCGTGGGCTTCACTAGTGAGGGAAGTATCACAGCTGCCCATGGGAGTTAGGAGAGCGCTAACTCCCAGCTCTTGTGTTCCAGAACAAAGAACTGTTCCAGGGGCACATGGTTAGAAAGAGAAACAGAGACCGTTTATTAGGGAAGGAAATTAACTTCTGAGTACAGGAGTGAGCTACCGAGCTGAGAGGAAAGCCCAGGGCTCTGAGACATGGAGCAAGTGATCCTTTACAGTCCATTTTCATAACCCCCATTTGTACGGCAGGATTTTCTTGAGCATGCTCAGTTCCTTACATGAAGCCCAGGTGAGGAAGGGCTTCCAGACTTTCTTTGCCAACTGGATTCCTTTATACATTAATCCTGCTGTAGCTTTCTTTTCCCAGTCTTTATTCTCCATACACAAAGGTGTAAGTCACCAGGAAAAAAAAAGGTGCAGAGGCTTTGCGGTAAGGCTGTTTGACTGTGTACACAGTAAGAACGTTGGTGTAGCCCAAGAAAGCATTTAAGATGGGAGACAGCACAGAAGTAGGTAGACCATACTGGACTTCACATCTATGTTGGGAATTTCATTTTAAGTGAGACTTGAAGCCAAGGAGCACATGGGTCTGATTTCTGTCTGTAAATGACCACTCTAACTTATGTGCAGACCTAGTTGTTCAAGGGTAAGCAAGCATGTGTAGCACACAATTCAGAGGTTGCTTCATAACCCAGACAATGGCTTGGACACTGATAACAGAAGGGGGAAGAGTTGGCAACACTGCCCCAGACTTCACTGAAGTGCCCCTGAGGGGAAAATGGAGCCACGGATAAACCTGGGGTTTGATCTATAAGTGACTGATCATGGCTGTTATTTCTTAAGAGGAAGAAGAATGCAAAAGGAACAAGTTTGGCACTAAGAGGGTTGGCTTTGTTTTGTTATGGTGAATTTCAAACGGCCCAAGGATAGCTCCAAGCCCAGACTAAGAATGAACAAATGGAGTTTGGGAAACAGGTAGGGCCAGAGATATAAATTTAGGATGAACTATAGGAAGCCCATCTAAAGAAAAGGAAATACAACCATGCTTGAGACAGACCATGACTACAAATGAATGCCAACATCTTAGAGAGTTTCTGTACAGAAAAGGCTGAGACTGCAAACTTCTCTGTCAGATTTATAGGAAGGAACAGAGAGTATGAAAGGCTACTCAGTCCTTGCAGGCGCCTTCACTGTTCCAAAGGCTTTTACATGAAAGCTAAGCAATGTGTCACTATCTGGCTTTTTTTTTCTCTCTCCCTAAAAGTCTGATAAAACCACAGCTTCAAATCAAAAAGTAAACTGACGCAAAGACACATTTTAAACAAATTCTGGTTAAATTGCTTTACAGGCATCTGTTTTGTATTAAGCTGCAAGAATGCATTGCCTGCAAGAGTGTATGTCCATATACAAGGTGGATGATAAAAATATAAGGCTAAAGATTCTGTGGTTGTTTCTTGAAATTTTAAACATTCCTAAATAGCTATGAATTTGAGGGATGCAATTACAGATTATAAATTTTAAAAAGTATTTTACATTATATTCAGAACAGCAGGGAAAGAAATCCACCAACAAAAAGTCAGACCAAGCAAATCAAATTTGCTAACATTCTAATGAAATAATTTTTTTTCCTGAAATTTGAAGAAAACTAAAGTTTTTTTCCAAAGTATTTTTGTTCTGATGGACTCTGTGAGGATGAAAATCTAACAATGAAATGCCAGCTTGGTGTTGTTCTCTGGGACACATTTCCTCAGCTATGGACTCAGGTGACAGTTCTAATGCCTTTAGCAGCATTTACTATACTGGACCATTGTCCACTGGTACCCTGCCCTACACTGCCCACTAGTACCCTACTGTATATTGCCCACTGGTACCTTGCCCTACACTGACTACTGGTACCCTGCCCTAAGTTGCTCAGATTGTTTAAAACAGTTTTTCAGAAGGTGCCTTGTCCTGAGAGACTCCGGTTTTTTTTTTATTATTAATTTATTTTTGCAAGTTACATCTCAATCAAAGTCCCCTCCCTCCTCACTTCCCTCTATCCCTCCCTCCCTTTTCTCATCTACATCCTTTCCTCCTCAGACATCTAGTTAGACCAGCACCATTTGATGAAGATGCTGTCCTTTTTGTATTGTATGTTTTTGGCTACTTTGTCAAAAATTAAGTGACCATAGGTATGTGAGAGTTTATTTCTGCATCTTCGATTCGATTCCATTGATCAACCAGTCTGTTTCTATGCCAATACCATGTTGTTTTTATTACTATTGCTCTGCAGTACAGCTTGAAATCAGGGCTGGTGATACCTCCAGATGTTCTTTTATTGTACAGGATTGATTTAGCTATTCTGGGTTTTTTGTTTTTCCATATGAAGTTGAGAGTTGTTCTTTCAAGGTCTGTAAAGAATTGTGTTGGTATTCTGAAAGGAATTATATTGAATCTGTATATTGCTTTTGGTAGGATGACAATTTTTATTATGTTAATCCTACCTATCCATGAGCATGGGAGATCTTTCCATCTTCTGATATCTTCTTCAGTTTCCTTCTTCAGGGACTTAAAGTTCTTGTTGTACAGGTCTTTTACTTGCTTGGTTAGAGTTACCCCAGGCATTTTATATTATTTGTGGCTATTGTAAAGGTTGTTGTTTCTTTAATTTCTTTCTCAGCCCATTTATCTTTTGTATAAAGAAGGGCTACTGATATTTTTGAATTAATTTTGTATCCAGCCAACTTGCTGAAGGAGTTTTCTGGTGGAATTTTTCAGGTCTTTTACATATACTATCATATCATCTGCTTTGACTTCTTCCTTTCCAATTTGTATCCCCTTGATCTCCTTTAGTTGTCTTATTGCTCTAGCTAGAACTTCAAGTACTATGTTGAAGAGATATGGAGAGAGTGGGCAGTCTGCCTTGTCCCTGATTTTAGAGGAAATGTTTTAAGTTTCTCTCCATTTAGTTTGATGTTGGCTATTGGCTTGCTGTAAATTGCCTTTATTATGTTTAGGTATAGTTCTTTTATGCCTGATCTCTCCAAGACTTTTAACATGGAGGGGATTTTGTCAAATGATTTTTCAGCATCCAATAATATGATCATTTTTTTCTTTCAGCTTGTTTATGTGGTGGATTCCATTAATACATTTTCATATGTTGAACCAACCCTGCATTCCTGGGATGAAGCCTACTTGGTCATGGTTTATGATACTTTTGATGTGTTCTTGGATTTGGTTTGCAAGTGTTTTACTGAGTATTTTTGCATCCATGTTCATAAGGAAAATTGGTCAGAAATTCTCATTCTTTGTTGGATCTTTGTGTGGCTTAGATATCAGGGTGACTGCGGCCTCACACAATGAGTTTGGCAGTGTTCCTTCTGTTTCTATGTTGTGGAAGAGTTTGAAGAGTATTGGTATTAGCTCTTCTTTGAAGGTCTGGTAGAATTCTGAGCGGAAACCATCTGGCCCTGTGGTTTTTTTTTTTTTTTTAATTGGGAGACTTTTAATGACTGCTTCTATTTCCTTAGGGGTTATAGGACTCTTTAATTGGTTTACCTGTTCTTGATTTAACCTTGGTATGTGGAATCTATCAAGAAAATTGCCCATTTTGCTTAGGTTTTCCAATTTTGTGGAATACAGGTTTTTGAAGCAAGATTCTTTGAATTTCCTTAGTGTCTGTAGTTATTTCCGCCTTTTCATTTCTGAATTTGTGGATCTAGATATTAACCCTCTGTCTTTTAGTTAGTTTGGCTAAGGGTTTGTCTATTTTGATGATTCTCTCAAAGAACCAGCTCTTGGTTTCATTGATCCTTTCTATTGTTCTCTCTGTTTCTAATATATCGATTTCAGCCCTGAGTTTGATTATTTCTTGTTGTCTACTCCTCTTGGGTGTGTTTGCTTCTTTTTGTTCTAGGTCTTTCAGGTGTGCTTTTAAGTTGCTAGTATGTGAATTCTCCAATTTTTTTTCAAAGATGCTTAATGAACTTTCCTCTTAGCACTGCTTTCAATGTGTCCCATAAGTTTGGGTATGTTGAGTCTTCATGTTTGTTGAATTCTAAGAAGACTTTAATTTATTTTTTATTTCTTCCCTGACCCAGAGGTCATTGAGTAGAGAGTTGTTCATTTTCCATGAGTTTGAAGGCTTTCTGTTGTTTCTGAGAGACTCCATTTTACAAGCAGCGTTTGAATCCATCTTGGGGATGGAGAATAACTCTGCACCTAGGTGGACACATGAATGCCACTACCAACATGACACGCACTGATAAATGACTTATTCCTGAGAGTACAAGGGGTATTACCCCATAAATTTATTGGGTAAAGTGGGAATATAGGAGTGCATGGCGATATTAACATCATCCCACAAAAACCAGGCTCAAGAACTTACCAGACATACCAAACCAAGGAAAGGGTATAATTCTCTCAGTTAGACCATACAGAGTTGGACACCTAGCACTGGGAGGTGATGCCCAACAATATAGCCTGACCATCCAGTATTTGCTTCTTTCAGGCAGAGAACTCCTGACTGTCCCAGAGGCTTCGTTTTAGCTCAGTTCCTACTGCTGACATGGGCCTACTCAAATTGCTATCTACCTGTTCACCATCTGGAATTACTGTCCATCCATCCACTTGGGCCCAGGATTCATTTCACTGGTCCATGAATCTCATCTCTGACATTGCAACTTGACTTGATAGCCAGCAGCTAGCATCCTCAGATTCTTCTGGATCTGGGTTTTGTTCCTCACCTCCACTGAGTCCACTATCAGATTATCAGCTGTGCCTTCTCAGGCCTATAACTATGTGCAGATAGATGATAGACAGACAGACAGACAGAAAGACAGACAGATAGATAGATACCATATACGTATTTACTATTTGATATGTAATATGTGATCTGAGAGTTAATATTAGTAATCGAGGCTATCAAGGAAAGCAAATGTGCTACCAATGATACTGTTATGACTTGTGAATTTGTTATCTAATAAATTCTGACATTGTGGAGAAACATAATCATTTTTGTCTGTTACCAACACAGGGAGCTCATGACACCCATTAACTTGGCAGTATGTTGAGCCAGGAAGGAGAGAGAGGTAGTGCTCCATTTCTTGTATTCTCATGCCTACCACAATGCCTGGTACACCAAAGTCACTGCCAGATACATTCAGACAGATGGATTGCATCATCGATGAGGTACTCAGCATTCCCAGGGGGTCATTATCTAGAACAGGTTTGGGGACAATGCCAGAAACAAATCACAGGCACTCTTCAGATGTGGAGGAGAAAGGAATCCTGGTCCAAGGACAAGAATAGGTAGAAGTCACTCTTCCATCTTCTCAGTCTGTGTGTCCCACTGATGTTTCTGCTTCATCTCCAGTTTAACTCATCTTCTGTTTCATTCTCTTTTCTTCTATCCCAAGAGATGAGGATACAACCTTATTCATTAGATGAGAGCAAGGGCTTGCTTGATGCTCTGCTTTATGGCAAGGGAATAAATAGTCCAGTGGTAGAATGCTAACTATGTTTTGCTTGGTGGGAGAGTGTGGACCAGGGTAGGGCCCAGTGGCAGAGTGTTCACCTACTATGTGTGAGTCCCTGAGTGTTCACCTACTATGTGTGAGTCCCTGACTTCTATCCCTACTACAAAGGAGAGGGGAAATGTTAGGACACAAAATAAATATCTGCTGAGTGAGTGGATGATGGAGTTTCTTTCCTCTTTGCAAGCTTCTCTTGCATCATCTCCTTTTATTCTTTTCCTTCCTGTCTCTTCTTTCTTCCTATTTTTCATGATTATTATTCTGTCACACTCAACTCTGTTACACACTACATGTAAGTGGGATGTTTTTTAAAGGTTCCAGCTGTCCTGTATTATTCTTCTTGTGAATAAAAAAAATGAAGTTATTTGTTAATTCCCACTTTTATTATAATGCTGAGTCCAGGACCAGTGAGATAGTTCAGAGGTTACAGTGCTGTGTCACAAACTTGATGACCTGAGTTTGATCCCCCAAACCCAGGACAGAAGAGAAGAGCAACCCCTGAAAGTTACAGAGTAGAAAGAGAGACCCGACTCCCAGAAGTTGACCTCTGACCCTCTAAATGCACCACAGAATGCACATGTACCAGTACCCAACCACATACACCACACATACACCAAAATGATGATGATGTTGACAACATGATGACAATGATACAATGCTGAGTCCGTTCAGCACCACAATTAAGAAGAAAATGACCAGAACTATTTTTTACACAGGTCACAACAGCCACCACAGCTAGTTGGCAGCTCCCAGGTTCTGCTTTCTATTGAAAGAATCGGTAGATAATACATACATCCCCGTGCGCTCAACCCATAATTTGAAAACACCTCCTCTTTCTCCTAAGGAGTCAAAGAATGAAAATAATGTCCAAGAATAAATTTTACACATTTTAAAAACATTAGCTATGCATAAACAGCTTTCTTAAGAAACCTTACAGATTGAAATATTAATGAGTGGCTATTTCATGTGAGAGGCACATCTAGGAATGTGTATCAAGAGGATTATTTCAATAAAAATGAGAGACCCTAAACTATAGAGTTCGTTTTAAAAATCAAGTATGGGCATTACTTTTAATACTTTCTATAACACGAAACTAGAATACTTAACTTTTTACTATTAAATGTGAAGTCATGCTTAAGTTTCATATTTTTTTTCCTTTAAAATAACTGAGAGTCTGTATCATGGGACCCTTTGTTAGATGCCAAAATCTAGTGAGCAGGCACAAGGTGGTCACTAAACTATATTTTATAATACCCTTACATTTTATAAAAACCATTAAAGCTAAATTTGAAAATAAGCTACAACTGAGTTTTTGTGTCAGCTAGCGCATGTGGTAGGTTTGTAACCTCGCATCCACGCTCTGAGGTGAAAAACTAGATGCAAATGTCACTCGATGTCAGCACACAACCTGGACACCACCACAGAGACATTTACTTATTTAGATACGCGTTCAAAGTCCACATCGTTCCTCAAATTCTTAGAACTACGTGTTCTCTAGTCTGACAGCAAAGGAAGTGGAGGGTTTGCGGCGGGAGGCAGGGCCATCACTGGGCCATCACTGGGCCATCACCCGGGAACAGCAAAGCTGAGGCCTGTAAGGCAATGCTCTACTGGACCAGAGCAGAGTAACCCTACACCAGAACCCAAGGACAAGCCACGTCCCAGCTCCAGTCCCCGAATTATGAATGGCTACACAGCCTACTTCAACCAATGACAGTTCCAATCTTCAAATAACCTAACGAAATTTCAAACATTTAACAGGCGGAAACTCGGTCTCTCAAAATGAGCATGAAGTGGTTCCTCGAAGACCATTTGCATTGCTTTATAGCGTCTCTATTTAATGCCCAAGGACGTTTGGCACCAGGACTTCAACACACAGACTGCTAATTAGTGGCACTAAAGGTGAATTTTCAAAAGAGTTTATGGCAGTTAGGTTTATTAAGTTCTCTGAGTTAAAAAAAAATGGAGCTAGGAAGAACTGGCAGATTATAAAACCAAAATGCAAAAGTCTTAGACAAAATAATTTTTTGTCTAAAGATATATATTTGTATAAAGAGGTCCCACTCTTATAAATAGTATTTCTCTAGCTTTAAAAGCACAGTATATATGCTAGTCCGGGCATATTTTTCTCCAGCTGCATATGACATTTTATTAAATACAGATCTGGTTTTAAAAACATAATCTTTTGTTAGCCCCCAAAGTTGTGCATTCTCCAATGGGAATGACAACAGTGTTTAATTGGGCTGCCTAGAAAGGTCCCCTAGAGGAAAAAAGGCAACATTTTTCAAAGGAGGGGTCACAAAACCCAAGGTTAGCATGTTCCTAGAATGTTTCCAAGAGAAAGATATTTAAGGCACCATTTTCAATACTGATGTTTAAGAAGTAATAAAAAACCACTGGCCCTTTATTAGGAAGATACAGGATAATCTTCATGGAGTGTCAGTGAGCATGTCAAATTAGTTTGAATTAATCATTCTAGAATGAATACTTGTATCAAAAGGATCACATTGTACTCCATAAACATGAAATTATTACTTGCCAATTAAACATTTAAAAGTTGCAACACAGAAAGCAAGGATGCTAGAAGACAAGTGACATTAAAAAAAAATGACAGTCTTATAAATTTGTCTCAGGATGTTTTCATGACATCTTTTCTCTGGCTGGAATTCTTCCAAAGCATCTGAAGACAATAAAAATATTAAAAAGAGAATACTAATTCTATTTTTAAATATGTTTTACATATACAGTATATGTATATGTGTATATGTATATATACAAGCATTCCAGGGCATGGCTGTGTCTGCTGTCAGGAGTTGGTTCTCTCCCTCCATCATATGTGTCTCAGGGACTGAACTCAGGCAGTCAGCCTCGGCTGCCAGGATCTTCACTCACTGAGGCATAGCTCTGGCCCACATGACCCTATTGCTCACCAAAGTTTCTAGTGTGTTCACGGGAAAGTGCTTGTATTTAGTCACCAAAACCTTTCTGTTATCTCACAGTTTATGAAAAGTATAAAATATAACCTGACTGTTTTCCTTTTATTTTTTTTTAAGTCAAGGTCTCAATATGCAGCCCAGACCAGCCTCAAACTTGTGATCTCCTGCCTCCGCCTCCTGAGTTGTAGAGTTATAGGTATCTGTCCCATGCCCTAGCCCAGCTAGTTTCTTAAGGAAAAAAACTGTACGAATATTGAGCATCAAATTCATGAGTGCAAGATGATACCTAAGACCCAATGCAACAAAAATCTATGTTAGCCATGTGGAGTTTTTTTTTTCGTATAAAATTAATTTAAAGCAATTCAAATTGTTTGTACATCATTTATTAAAGAAAAATTCTTACATATTAGGAATTTTGTTAACTATCTTTGAAATTACCTTTATAGTACAAGCTAAGTAGAATATAAGATAACATAATTTTGAGATAATTTCATTATCTCAACTATATAGCAATATACTTAGACAGGTATACACTCCACTGGTTCGGCAACAGTAATCTGTGGGCCACACTTCAAGCTCTGACTACACCTAAGTATGCAATGCTCCAAGGATGTACAGGCAGCAATGCTTGGCCAAGGCTAAAATCCACACGGAGGCCAACATGCTAAATGAGGAGGCAACAGCCATAAGATTGTGCTTAGTACTCTCTATCCCTCCCAGGGTCACAGTGCCAAGTATAAGCATGTGGAGTCCCTTTGGATGCCACATTGGCCTTGTGAAAGCTACCCACATTCTCATTTCCCTAAGGGCATTCTTCACCACAGAATTCCTCACCACGTCAAACAATCAACCTTGATGACAGAAAGCAAAATATGAGTGATATCCCCGAGCCCCTGCATGATTCTTTCTTGGATGCTATTACGTGGCATCATCTTACCTAGTTAAAGCCATATGATGGGAAAGAACTTGCTAGAGTTGTCCGTCAAAAAACGAGTAAAAGCCAGAAGCTCTGGGATGCCATTTCCATCATGTAGCCTTCCTCCCACATCCCCAGGCTCACAGGTGCTATGGTAATCTTAAATAATTTATTGTAAGATATTGTCACAGGTTTCTAGAGCTCTGCCATGGAGTCTTGCATTACAAGTTTCATTGAGATGTGTCCCTATCCAAAAGCCTGCCACAATAAACTCAACTTCCTCCTGAGGAGCACACTTACAAATTCTTTTGTTCAGCTTCAATTTCCAAAAAGAAAAAAAATGTTTCCTCCATGATAATCTAGTTTCATATTTTCTTTCATATAATGGATGTAAAAATCCACCCGAGGCAGGGTTTGTGTTCCTCAATGTAATTGTTCTAGTTCTGAGTTCTTAAATGAAGTGTGCTGGGTAGTTTACATCACCTGAAAGAGGCTGGATTGAACCTAGCAGAGAGTGGCTCAAACCATCTGTGTTTTTCCATCAGGCTAATGGAGAAAACTACAGAAAAAAATGTTCCATGAAAAAGCTAAGATTGAGCTCTAACCAACTGCTTAATGCAATTCCCAAATGTAACATTAATCCTGACACGTGCTGAAGTTGCTCCTGATCAAAATGCAGGGAGGAAGGTGAAAACTCTCCCCAGAGAAGTTCTGGCAGCAAGTATTTCTCATACTGGTCATGACTGACATGTTGACTTGTGAAGCCCAGAAGCAGAAAGCTCACGTCACAACGCACAAAGTGTGCACGAGTCAGGCACAAGCATGGTTATACAGGAAGGTGTTCTGTGGACTTGTATTCAAGAATACAAGGCCAAGGTGGCAAATGGGAGACACCTCAGTGGGCCAGTTCTCTATGGCTGGACACTGGCTTGATACTGCATTTGCAAGAGCCAAGGAGGAAGGGCTATGCATCAGACCAGAGAGGGTCCCTCAACGGTGCAAAAATTGAGGCTCTGAGGCCATCCGTCCTTGTGTTCTCTCAAAGTGTTTTTTTTTTTGGGGGGGAGGTATAGGGGGATTGGCTGGATCTTTTTTTGTTTTTGGGGTTTTTTGTTTGTTTGTTTTTTAGACAGGGTTTTTCTGTGTAGCCTTGGCTGTCCTAGGATTCACTCTGTAGACCACGCAGACCACAAACTCAGACATCCACCTGCCTCTG
Source organism: Lophiomys imhausi (assembly GCA_907164525.1). Classification (NCBI taxonomy): domain Eukaryota; kingdom Metazoa; phylum Chordata; class Mammalia; order Rodentia; family Muridae; genus Lophiomys; species Lophiomys imhausi. Next base: position 578,740 of record CAJQZJ010034210.1, on the reverse strand, counting down.
GCTCCTGAATGCTGGGATTAAAGGTGTGTGCCATCAAATCCAGTTCTATTATTTTTCAGAAGAAAATAAGAGAGAAAAATGAATTACAGTTGTACCTTCTTCCCCACCAAACCCCTTTCTCTAGAGCAGTGGTTCTCAACCTTCAGAATGCTGTGATCCTTTAATATAGTTCTCCAGATTCTGGTGACCACCCCAACCATAAAATTATTTTCACTGTTACTTCATGAATACAATTTTACTACTGTTATGAATCATAATGTATTTTTTTGTATTGGCTAATCCTGGAATTCTTTTCTCTTTTTTTAAATGTTTATTTATTACTTCAAGTTACATCTCCATCACAGTGCCCTCTTTTCACCCCTCCCAGTTGCAGCCTCCCCCCCTCTCCTCCCTCTCCCACCCATCCCACTCCTCTGATGTGGAGTGTCTTTACATATCAGCCCCTCTCAGTTCAGTGGTCATATGAGGGCTAAGGGCTTCCTCTTGCACTGGGATGTACATGGCAGCACCTCTAGGGCAAATTGTCCCATTAATAGGTAACAAACTCTATGTTCCTGATCCTTTTGGTGTGTTGGTTGTAAGATAGTTATCCTGTACTATATGGCTAAAATCCAATTATAAGTGAGTAGATGCCATGTGCATCTTTCTGAGTCTGAGTTAGCTCACTCAGGATGAGCTTTTCTAGTTCCATCCATCTGGCTGTGAATTGCATGATTTCCTTGTTTCTGATGGCTGAGTAGAATTCCATTGTGTAAATGTGCCACAATTTTTTTATCCATTCCTTGGTTGAGGGACATCTGGGTTGTTTCCAGTTTCTAGCTATTACAAATAAGGGTGCTATGAGATGGTTGAGGAGATGTCCTTGTGGTTTGATGAGGAATCATTTGGGTGAATACCCAGGAGTGGTATGGCTGGGTCTTGAGGTAAGGCTATTCCAAGTTTTCTAAGATATCGCCAGACTGATTTCTATAGTGGTTGTACAAGTTTGCATTCCCACCAGCAATGGAAGAGTGTTCCCCTTTCTCCACAACCAGCATGTGCTGTCATCTGAGTTTTTGGTCTTAGCCATTCTGACAGGAGTGAGATGGAATCTCAGAGTCATCTTGAGTTGCATTTCTCTGATGATTAAGGATGTTGAGCATATTTTTCAAATGTCTCGCTGCCATTAGAGATTCCTCCTTTGTGAATTCTCAGTTTAGCTCTGTTTCCCATTTTTTGATTGGATTATTTGGTTTCTTGGTGTTTAATTTCTGGAGTTCTTTATAAATTATGGATATTAGCCCTCTGTCGGAAGTGGGGTTGGTAAAGATCTTTTCCCAATCTATAGGTTGCCATTTTGTTCTGACAGTGTCCTTTGCCTTCCAGAAGCTTTTCAGTTTCATAAGGTCCCATTTATTGATTGTTGTAAATATCTGTGTTTTCTGATGGTCTTAGGTGACACCTGTGAAAGGGTCATTTGACCTCCAAAGGGTCATGATGCACTGGTTGAGAACTATTGCTCTAAAGTTGTTTATAACTGTCCTTCCCTTCCTCCTCTAGCCATGTTCATAGAAGGCCAAAATTCTTGACTAGGGATAGTGAGGACAAATCACCCTCATGGGTTTAAAAGACATACAAACCCAGGCTACAGAAAGACACACACTAGGCCATGCATATGGTCCCTACCCATTCTTCCAGTCTCTTTGCTCAAGCAGATTGCTTTTTCATACTGTCCCTGGATTTTACTTCTCTTCATGTCTTAAAATCCCTGCAGAGCTGCCAGGTTCTTCTAAATAGCATAGTCCTTTCTCTTCCCTGAATTACCACTGATCTTTAGGGTGCTGATCAAGTCCCTTCTTGGGAGAGGTTCTCAGATCTGCCCAGCTGGAAGAGGGTGATTTCTTCGCTTATGAAGTATAGTACTCAGTTACATATCTACCCCAGCTTTTGGCACACTAAACTAAGTGCTCAAATATGCTTTTTGAGCAGATGCATCTTAAGCACATTTAATCTCAGTGACTGCTGCCTTTAATAACTTCATACAGACTGTCTAAGTGTGGCAGTATATATTGATAAACTCAGTTTCTTGGGAGGCTGAAACAGGAGAATAGTGACTTCTGAAAACAGTTTAGGCTACAAAGCAAGTTTGAAGCCCATCTTGGTGATCAGCAAGACCCTGTACAAAAATTAAAAGTAACAGAAAGAAATTGGGGGTGTTGCTTAATGGTAGGGCTTGCTTAGAATGTATGAGGCCTTGGGTTCAAGTCTCTGAACAAAACAAGTTCTCGCACTGCCCTCTCCCCTTTCCCCCTTTTATTTTATCCTCTCTTCTTTCTTATAGTAAATAATTCAGCACCTACATAGGCCAGATTTTGAGCTACGCAAAGGTATAAGAAAAATTCCTATGCCAACTCTGCTTGAACCCAATAGACTTGGTCCAGGTCATCAGAGTGGTTAGGCAGGTTGGAGAAAGCTCACTCAAGAAGGGACATTAAGGGAGAAGCCCAAAAACTGGAAGCCTAAGACATGAGGTCTGCCATAAATGCCAATACCTAGATAGGCAACTTTGACCTTCCAATATTCATGGTCATGACATCTGGAAACACCAGAAATGACAATAAAAAGTATAAGGGACAGGGACATGTGATTCTGCTCCAGTGAGTAGAAATGCCCCATTTTTAACCCTTGGTTAAAAATGACACACAGTTTTAACTGTGTCCTGGGTCCTGAACTGTGTGTCCTGTTCTCCATGTCACTGAAAGTGGAGAGGGACAAGCACAGTCATGATGACTGTGTTTTTCACAGGAAATGCTGAACACGTGCAACATCGATCTGAGGAGGAGATGAGTGACAGTCTTGGGGATGTTGGGTCCCTATTTGTGCTCCTCTGGGACTCACAGACCCAAAATCCATGCCACTGACCCACTATTCACTGGATCAAAAGGATCTCCTAAAAGTGAACCACATTGTTTGAGAGAGGAACATGGGTCATTTCTCTGTCACTAACACCGTGAAGCATGTCACATTCGGATTTCTCCAGGCCACAAAGAGATGCCAGGCACCTCGACAAATGCAAGGCGACAAACTCAACACTTTCCTAAGGCAGTTGTTCTGTCATGTACCCGCTGAGAAAACTCAGTCCCGCAGGACTCCTAGGGAGAGGGCCAGGCAAGGTAAGGTCTGGGATCTGGGACCATTTGCAACATGGACTCGCTTATTCACTTATCAAAGACCCATGATATGCCCAGAGCAGTCATAGGCACCAAGGACAGAAAATTGCCCCTTTCACCATTTTGCTTTATTTCATTCTCCAAGTAGGCCCAGTAAGATTGAAAAACATGTTACATTTCTTTCTGATTTTGACAAATTTTAGCCTTCCTTGGCCAAAGATGATTTTCCTACTGAGAGGAATAAAAATTTTGGAGACCCCCATGGCAGGCAGTGGAGTCAGGCCAGCCACGCTCCAGGAACTGGCTGACCACAAAGCCGATGGTGAAGTAAGATTAAATTCATTCCTGAGAAAAACAGGTATAGGATGTTTCCTGCTGACTAACTAATGGGCTGGTACATTCCACCTGCATTTCCCCTCACCCCCTTCAGTTGTGGTAAACAATGGGCTGGTACATTCCACCTGTATTTCTCCTTCCCCCTTGGGTTGTGGTAAACAATGGGCGGGGCTGGTGCTTTCCACTTGTATTTCCCCTTACCCCCTTGGATTGTGGTTTAAATTCTCTACTCTCCCCCAAATTTTGGTTGCAGCTCCTATCCCTGCGTGGGATATGAGTGGCGTCCTCAGTGCACTGACACCCTCCCCCGAAATAAACCTCTTGCGATTGCATCAAGAAGGTCTCTTGCGAGTTTTTGGGTGGACATGATATCCTGAGTGTCAGGAGTCGGGAGACGGACTTCCCTCCCCCAGGTCTTTCACTACTACTGGCCATATTTCCGTGTAAGCAACTGTCATAATGCAAATTGCAATAATGTGGGAGGACAGTCTAATCTTTCAGATCAATTTAGAAACAGGAGAATCCACTGCTCTTCAGTGACCCTGGGAGGAACTTGGCCTCCACTTGCTCTGATCTTCCACATGCAGGAAGGCTGGGATTATGAATGCCACCTGGGAGGTATGGAGTAAAATGGATAGCTTTTGAATCCTCCACTCTCCTGCTGCTTAACTGCAGTCGGGTCACCATTCCTAAATTAGTGCCACAAAGAGAAAGAGCAGGGAAGATTAATCAGCCACAGAAGAACAAGTGGCTAAGGGAAGAAAGAGAGAGAGAGAGAGAAAAGAGGCCTTATAATTTGTTTTGTGAGCTTCTGGTGTAGGTAGCCATTCACACATGTGCCCATCCTTCCTCCCAGACAAACCCCACTGCTTTCTCTTGTTTTCACAAGTGCCTTCTGGTTCCTCCGAGGCACATTTAAGATCATGGGGGAATAGGGAATAAGGCTTTTCATGCAGGGAGAGTGTGCTAACTTGCTCACGTGCCTGCATTTATAAATCACTGGCCAATTCGTTTTGAATAAAAAAGGCCCAGAAACAAAAGGCCAGAATTGAGCAGAAAGCTACAAACCAGTGGTATTGTGAGGATTAATTGAGAATATAAAAGGAGGCCTGAATGAGTCTTGACACACAGGAAGCACAGTAAATGGCAGCAACTAGTACAACGGTCCATCAATTATAAGACACCCTTAGCTAGGAAGGCGCATTATGCTAAGTTCACTGAGAAAAATCATTAACAACTGAACTTTGTCAGGCTACCAGTTGTAAAACAAATTCCAAGGCTCAAAATCGTGTTATTGAAATACAGTATCACTATAGAGGCCTCTAGGGTTCTGAAACAAAGTGGGTTGAAATCTGTATGAGCATTTCTGACACTACAGGCACTTGAGGACAAATTTCTAAGCATCTCTCTGTCTCCTGGGATCTCACCCACTAAAATGTTGCGCACTTCTGGTCCTCTCCTTGGACTTGTAGCACTCACTACTCAGGGGCATTCAGCTCCACACAAAACTAGTGCCTGGTCAGCCACCATGGAACAGACTAATATAAGTCACTCAAAACTAAAACCACGTCCCTGTATAAAATTCCAAGGCTTGTGCCAAGCCAGTGAGACTTGCCAAATGTGGCTGCACTCTGGGGTAACTTAATGCCCATGAGCTCCCAGCATCCTCCTTCCATATTGACTTAAATGGTGCCATTTCCCTTGGAACATAATTTAAATGGGTTATTTTTAAAACCCAAGTTCACATTGCTTTTCTACCTATTACATAGCTCTCTCTAAGTAACCAATTGAAATCATTTTGTGGGGTAGAGTGGGCAGAGACACAGAGTATGGATTTCACAGTCATTCATCATTAGCCTGACAAATGGAAGAGACAGGTAAAGAACTTTCTGGAATGAGGTGGCTATTTGTTATGGAGAGTTCTGGCCATTAAGGTCACAGAACATATAAGGGAACTGAAGAAGGAAATACAAAGACATTTACTGGAATTGGGTGGTGCTCATCAGCAGACCTCTTGCCTAGTATGTGTGACTTTCCAGATTTAACAACTACCATTCAAAAACACAGCAACAATAAAAGGTATTTACAAAAGTTTTAAAGAAATAGAGACACACTGTAGTGAATAGAGTCATTCTGTTTCTGTTTCATTCTAATGATCTAGGGGTAATTAAAACACCAGGCAGTCTTTAGTGACCAGAGGCCTGCTGCACTTGCTGGTTGTATAGACTTGAGTGGATTATCCAACCAATGAACACTTTCCCATTCTATAGGCATTTAAAAAATATTTGACAGGTACTTACAATTCTTAGCTACTAAGATTGAATGTGCTGCCTGTGGTTTGGCCATTGTAACTCCCTACTTTTCCTGTGTTCTCTCCTTTTAATTATTCTCAGTGTCGCCTCTGAACTTCCTATGTAAACTAGCAACCTGACTATGCAAAGTCATAGAGAAAAGAGCAAAGCTTTCCCTGTCTTGAGCTTGAAAGCCTCCATTTTGAAATGAAAGACCACCCTTGACAGGAGTGACTCCATTTTGTGACCCGGCCCTGAACCTGAGTTCTTGGAAAAGCCCATGACCTCAATCTAGGCCCCGTCCCCTAGCAACAGCTAAAATAGTGCTGGAGTGATAGGAGAAACCAAACTCTAGCTCGAAATTAAGTCCTCTTGTGTTTGCATCAGAATCAGCTCCTGGGGTCTTCTTGAGGGTCTTGACATTCAGGCATAACAAGTTACATTCATTTAGTTATTTTTAACAAAAACCTTTTGAATGATCCTCTTTTCCTCTAGCTTTGCTTTGCACACACTCTCTCCTGACTTTCCTCCCACATCCAGACAAAACAGAACATATTCACAGAAATAATTAGGGTTTATAATTATAGCAAGCATAAGTGAATTTACAGATGTGAATCTTCTAACTTCAAAATCAAAGACAACAAGGGGTGCAAAGTTCCAAATGAAAATCAATACTGCTTCTGAGAAAAAAGCTTCAATGGTAGGAAAAGACACGTTGATTCACAAAAAATAAAACAGAAAAAAAGCAAAGATCACTTTCGTAAAACTTGTATTTTTATAGGGCTAAAGGGGGAAACAACTGGAAAAGCCATGTGAAGGGAAAAATAAGCCAAGGCATTATCAATAAAAGGTAAGTCTAAAAAAAGGAAATGTGAGGATCAATAGAGACCCGAGCGAAGAATGAGAGAGAAACAGGCCCGGAAAGAAGAAGGATCAAGGAAACAAATGAGTTGAAATCAGGAAAGTTATGAAGACCACAAGCCATGAGAATTCCTGTCAATGCACATCCATACTGTTACAAAGAGAAAAGATAGAGAGGAATAGGAAAATCTATGATAATACAGTGATGGGCATGGCTGCCAGATGATACTGCAGCTCACTGTCATCCTAACCGGAGAAAACAGAAAAGCTGGCTGTCAGAAGCAAATGAGTGCAGAGCCTGCCAATGAGCAAACATGGAGAGCATTGACTGACGGGTCCCATTATCACCACTGTTCTCATCAAAATAACTTGAGAAGATCATGATGCAGGCTACCCAAATCTCTCGTTAATGACCAATGAAAGGCATAGATCCCATTCCCAGCATTGTTCACACTCTGAGCAAATGAAACACTGGCACTAATACACACAAAGCAAGTTTTTTAAGTTACTTTTTTCTAAGTAGAAGGCCAATATATCAGATGTCTGCATCGCTGCAGAAAACTGTCAAAACTCTTCCAAAAATGATGAGCCTAAACTTCCCAAATGCCCTCAAGTGCTTATGAGGAGTCCCAGAAAAAGTAAATGAACTATCCAGCTAGACATCCTTAAGGACCAGGTGTGTACAGGTAAATGCCACATGGCTGTATCATGGTGAGGACTAACTACCTTCCCTTGTAGTAGAATACGGACTTCCATGCAGAAAGCAATTATGAGAGTCATATGTAGTGGCCAGAGGATGAGCAGGAGGCTCTAAGCATCTAACTCTTAGATTCTAAGACAAAGGAACTTGGCGGGCATGTAATCATGAAATACCCAAGCATCTAAGAAAATATTTAAAAAGTAAACACTTTGGGCAAAGTGTTGCTGTTTCTCATAAAGAGTAATTCAAGATAAGTTAGAGTCCTTTGGTTGTAATACAAATGACAACCAGTGTATCAGGAAAAAGAATTGTTTTATTCCTTTCATCCTTATTTTAAATTCTCTGAGTTGGGAAACTTGACTATAACTGATATAAAACAACAATACAATACAAATATATTGATACTATACTAATCCTTTCAGTTAACAAAAAGTTTTTTTTCAGTATATAAGTCTGAAAATTGGGGTAGGGAAAGGCACTCTTTTTTTTAAATTTTCATTTATTTATTCATTCATTTAGTTTTGGTATTTTTCAAGGCACGGTTTCTCCCTGTGGCTGTCCTGGAACTCACTATGTAGATCAGGCTGACCTTGAACTCAGAGATCCACTTGCCTCTGCCTCCCAAGTGCTAGGATTAAAGGCGTGGCACCATGGCAAGCTGGGAAAACCACTCTTAATAAAACTAGCTAACAAAGGAAAGTAGCAACAACCAAAGGCCCCATGAACTTTCCCAATTATGATCTATGTTTCTCTGTTCTTCACCTCAGTGTTAACCTCACAAGAGAAGCCTAGGAGATTAGTAGTGAGGGATCTAAAGCACATTTAGCAAACTGTACTTACTAAGGCACAGCAGAATTCTGAAACATTCCTATTGGATTTTTTTTTAATTTTCAAAAACTTTCCTTTTGTGTATATGGTATATGCATTCCCTATCCCCTGTGTGGTGCAGTGCAGTGAGGTGTGGTGTGGTGCGGTGAGGTGAGGTGTGGTGTGGTGTGGTGTGGTGTGGTGTGGTGAGGTGTGGTGTGGTGTGGTGTGGTGAGGTGAGGTGAGGTGAGGTGTGGTGTGGTGTGGTGTGGTGAGGTGTGGTGTGGTGTGGTGAGGTGAGGTGTGGTGCGGTGAGGTGAGGTGAGGTGTGGTGAGGTGAGGTGAGGTGCGGTGCGGTGCGGTGAGGTGTGGTGCGGTGCGGTGAGGTGAGGTGTGGTGTGGTGTGGTGAGGTGTGGTGTGGTGTGGTGAGGTG
>CAJQZJ010034210.1:559347-569762 GCA_907164525.1 Lophiomys imhausi | reverse complement strand
TAAATTGGCCCAGTATACCTTCCCAATGTTCAGTTTATACCTATTTGGCCCCTGACTTTAACATTCTACTATCTACCCAACTCCATGAGTTTAAAGGTCTATATGTGACTCAACATTCATACTATCTTGCAACACACTTTTAAGAGTATCTTCTTAGATCTATAACACCCTCTTGATTCCTAAACAGTTCAAAATTTAACTATAAGATTCTATCTGTCTATTCTTCAACCACCTCAGAGACCTGAGAGGGATAAATATATTTGCTTATATAGGAAGTGCAGATAAATATTTCTTAAGAAATGGATTAAATTTTTCAAAGAGAAAGATGAGCTCTGCCCAGCACTGTAGCATAAAGACAAAGTACCTTGGCATGATGGGAAAGTACCCTGGAACCTGTTTCCAGCCCAACTTTCCACCCAATCCAACACTCACTGCATCTTTCTGTGGACTGGCTTCTTTGTCAGTTTTCAGTCATAGCCTATCCTCACACAGTGTTAAAGCTTTGTTCACAGAGTTTGTCCTTTAAACTGTGGCTCTTTAAAAAATTTACTTTGTGTGAACGAGTGTTTGACTGCATGTATGTCTGTACATCAAACGAGTGCCTGTTGCTCATAGAGAGCAGAAGTGGGTGTTTGACCCTCTGGAGTGACAACAGTTGTGAGCTGCCATGTGGTTGCTGGGAACTGAACTTGGGTCTTCTGTTAGAGCAGCCAGTGCTGTTAACCATGGGACTATCTCCTTAGCCCTCAAACTATTTTTTTAACAAATTATTTATCTTATCATTTTATTCATTCTTCATGATCAAGTCATCTCTTTCTAGTACTCTCCCGCCTTCCACATACCTTCTTAACATTCCATTCACACATTACTATAGCACTTGCTGATTCTTTCCTTTGAAGTGAAGCTAATTATGAAAAAGCCAGTCTCTATCACTGAACGCTAAGGGGCTAAGACTTGACTCTCTGGTCTTGTGAGCACTTTGTGACATTCGGGAAAATGTTTTTTTATATTCAAAAGACCTAAGTTCCTTGAGGTCAAGACCTTTATTTCTCATGAAGAAATGTTTTCAAAGAAAAAAAAAGCATGCATTTATGATATCTATTCACAATGGGCATACTGTGATATATAACACATCATGATATTTATATCATTGCCAAGGTGCCATTTATCTACCACCCACTGAAAGAAATTTTCTACTTGCCTCAAGTATTGACACAATTATCCAATATCCTTTGTTCTCCACCCAATTCCAATCCTTTTCCACATTCTGGAAGTAATCACTATTCTTAGTTTTGAGTTTTTTTTAAATCTCTTTAATTTTATAACAGTCTTATCCCATATGCATATGTCCTTATATGACTAGTATATGTTTAGCAAGAAGTGCTTTGGCTTCTTATAAGTCCTAACATAGCTATTATTTTACAACTTTTTTTAGATAAACACATGGTCCTAGGATTCACAAATGTTGGTACATATAGCTATAGTTCAGTTGCTGAGAGAACCGCCATCAAATGTCTTATAGAAAATAACTTAAGAAAAAGAATGTCCAAACTAATTTTTTTTGGAAATGTTAAAAAAAAAGCAAAAACAAAACCCTGAAAAACACCTGGATATTTCTTATCAGGAAGATATATAAATAAATCATGGTGTTTAAAAATCTCTCTCATACTAATGCTTCTGGTATATTATACAGTGTATTTTCACACTTTAAAAAGGAAAATAATGAGTAGATTTGATGAAAGGTATGCCTTGTATGACTACCTCCTCCTTAGAACCCACTCACGATAAGTAACCATCTGAAACACTCACACAATCATGTAAGACCCTGAGGTAGACAGACATGTTTATCTCAGCTGAGACAGATAAGGAAACCAAACAGGAGCCGTGATGCACTAGCATCTTCTCAGACCTAAGCAGGCAGGGGATTGTTTTCATGGGGTGAATTCTGTCTGCTTGCTTTTAAGCTCTATCAAGCACTAAGATCCACAAGAATGGCTTTCTTCCCCGGGTCTGTCATTCTCTCCAACCCTAACCTAACTTCCTCTTCCTCAGCAGTGCCGCTCACTAGGTATGAGCCACTGTGGTGCCCTGAGGAGGATGTAGGGATAGTCTGGCCTTGTCACCTCAAACTCTGACTCCACCCTGTGATAATGTGGTGCCTGACGTGGCTTGACTTTCACCATGCCATCATTAGGTCAACCACTGCATGCCCGCTGCAAGGCAGAGGAGGTACCCCTACTTATCCTTATGGCACGCCATATGCAAACTCTTTGGCAGAACCAAACTTCAGGAAAATAATCACCGCCCCAGCATGTAATGAGTCTAGAGTTCTCATTTTACTGAAATGGAAACTAATCCTTAGGATAGTTTCCATAAACTATCCTTAGGATAATACACTTGGTAAAGATGCAACAGTAGACAAAGTATGCCAAACCCAATGACATGTGTCAATGGGGAGCACCTGCCAATTCCTTCCCAAAGAATTGGTACAGAAAACTATGAAGTGGAATTAAAGCCAAAGGTAAACACAGGACTGTCAACTAGAGACAAGTTTTTCTATAAAATTAAGTATTCACAGAAGCTCATCTCCCTCTAATTACACCATTTCCCCATGATTCTTAGAATTGCCTATTTAGAAAAAAAGGGGGGGTGGGCATTATTTTAACACAATAGTACAAATAAAGCATAAATATTAGTGTTACTCTTTCCTTCCCTCTTATTTCAAGAATTTCCTCCTTTCTCTTTCCCATTAGTCCCCTAAACTCACCACCCCACCCAACCATATTTCCCTCTCCTCTGTGGGTTAATAGGCCTGGAGGGAATTACAGTGGGTGGTCTTCACTTTCCAGCCTCAACTTCTCTCAGGGCATCCCTCCTTCTTTCTAATTTGAGCTACTGTGTCATCATAAATCACCTTCTTTTGCTCCCTGGATCTTTCATTGCTGTATTTCTTATGCCTGCTTTGACAAATGCATGTTCTCTGTGACAGACATATTGTTTCTATTCTTGAGAAGGCTCAAACCCTTCTTCAAACAAAAGTACCTGTCACAGCATCACTGTCTCCTCCACATGTCAATCAAGACCAGTATCCCCCACTCCTGACTTTTCTGTCTACTTTCCTTCTTTCCCAATAATCCCCATTATCTGTCTTTATTGTCTGCTAAATATTCTTGCTCATCTAGAAAGGCCATAACTTCCAAATCACCCTCTCTCAAACCTTAGGAAGTGCTCAGGAAAGATTTTATTTCACTCCAGAATGCAGAGTTGTACAGTCAGGTTAAAAATGGAATGACACTTGCAAGACAACCTCAGCCTAATGTCAGAGGTCACAACAGTCAAGACAGGGGCTTTGGATGGAACACTGGGGAAACAAACACTTTGTGGAGTCAACCCAGAGATGGGTGCCCCACCAGCTGCTGTGCACACTACCTCATCACTGCAGAAGTCAGGAAGAGTTCGCAGCATCCTTTTCGTACACAAGGGCTCCTAGGTTCAAAGAGGCTTCACCAAGGTGTCAGAAAATTGAAGCTAAATTTGTCTGATGCTTACATTTCAAATGAAGACAACTTTAATTTGAAGACATCTTAAGTCTGAAGCCTCCAAATTAATATTCTGACAATACCATGACCCATAATTCAGACTGCTAATCAATGGAAGCCCTCTACATTCGGGCACCTGAGTGCTTCTGCTACCTCCACTACCATAACCTGCCATAAATGTCCCTTATTCTAAACCTACAAAACATCCAATGTTCTCTGAAGATGATGTTCTCTGAAGATAATGCTCTCCCTTCCCATTGGCTTTTTCCCTTTGTGTGAAATACCCTTTGCATTTATCTATTCATCTCATAATCTGAAACTCAGCTCAGGGGTCACTTCTGCTAGGGGCTGCTCTTCGCCCGCCAGTCTGATTAAGGCCCTCCTGCAGCACTTGTCCTTCTAGGACTCAATGGCTGACTTATTTGTGTCACCTCCTACACCTCTTGCCAGCAAGCAAAAACCACACTTGATTTGCTTTGTTTCTCTGGCATAGTACAATGGCTGATACCTCATAGTTATTCAGTGGCTCCAAAGAAAAGAGCTGAGAAAGGAACAGAAATCACAGAGTAGTGCATCAGGGATCATCATCCAAAAGCCTTCGGGACTAGAGTGAGTTATCTCATGAGTTGGTGTCTAAGTAGAGGTTAGACAACAATGCATCAGAAAGGAAAACGCATCCTTAGTGAGGGGTACTGTTGTTGGGCCTGCACATCCTCCTACCCCTGAGCTTCAGCGTTGTGGTGGTTTGAATGAAAATGGCCCCCACTGGTTCATAGGGAGTGGCACTAATAGGAAGTATGGCCTCGTTGAAGGAAATGTGATGCGGGGGGGTGGGCTTTGCAATCTCAGATGCTCAAGTCAGGCCCAATGCCACTCTCTCTTCCTGTTGCCTTCCAATCTGGATGTAGAACTCTCAGTTACTTCTCCAGCACCGTGTCTGCCTGCTTGCCACCATTCTTCCCGCCATGATGCAATGGACTAAACCTCTGAACTATAAGCCAGCCTCAATTACATGCTTTCCTGTATAACAATTGCTGTGGTCATGGTGTCCCTTCATAGCAATAGAAATCCTAACTAATTGAGAAAACAAATGTGTTCTAAGGTTAAGTAAGGCAACACTGCAGAAGCAATGATAAGAGTTACACAGAGGCACCAGCAGAAAAGTAGGGTTTAGTTCTGAAGATGCTGAGTGAATTTGGGGAGATAACTCACCTCATGCCATTATCTCTGTTTCTAAAATGAAGGCAGAAAGGAGGTAAAACCAACTAGATGATCTCTAAAACCTCCAAACCAAGTCTATAGAAAAGCTTGCTTGTTATGCATGATGCAGTATGTTCTCGAAGAGCAAATGGAAGTCCAAAGCCCTCTGCCTTCACCAACACTGCCCTCTCTATCTAATGCCCCCTTTCTCTAAACAAAGATGTACAAGATACACAAAGACCAATGAGCAACACACACACATTGTAAAAAGATATTTTTGAAAAAAAATTAGTAAAAACAAAAGGAATACTAGCAAAATCTGAGTATAATAGGAAACTGGTATTGACCTACAAAATGTAACCAACTGACATACATCTTTGCACCCATACATTCAGACTGGCATACTTGATTTTGCTTGCTGCTGAAGGTCCATGATCATGCCATCATTTGCTATTTTACTGAGAAAACATTTAAATTCTTCTTGTTGTCAAGGTTAACATGTAAGGCACGGCATAAGTTAGTGACTGATTTACATAGCCCTGCTATTCTCAGCTCTGTTATGAAAACAGAAACTTAGCTGAAGTGACAAAGGTCTTTTTGCACGAAAATGATGCAGGTGTGCAACTGACTGAATTTACAAAGCCTTCAGATAGCCAGAGGATCTACTAAATGTTCTCAGTTACATTTTCAGTTTTCAGGGAGAAAGGAAGGAAGAATTATAAAGTCACTTTGCATTTGCAAATCTGCCCCTCTCTTGGGACACATTCTATGCACATGCAGGAGATTGGCTGCGTAGTATACTCTTAAAATGGTAACAGCTGAAGTCTCATCACCTCCAAGATCAACTCAAGTTGATGAGATTTTACCATGTGTCTCTGAGAATTACAGAGTTTGATATGGTTGAAGGGTTTGTGAGTATCTGAAGAAAGAAAAAGAATCACAAAGCCTCTCTGTGGGTACAGCTCATGGTTTGAGCCCCAGGAACATATATACACAGCTTTCCTCCCTCTCCTTCTGACACCACACACACACACACACACACCACATACACACACACACACCACATGGAGTGAACCAGCAGAGATCCCCACCTTTCTTTATTCTCCCATACTATAGCAAAGACATTTCTCTTGCTCCCTCTCAAGGCTGATCTGACAGACCTAAGCCTACCACCTGGGAACATTTTCAGGCCATGGCTTTCTCAAGCTTTTTTTTTCTTTCCTCACATCAGCCCACTGAGAGAAGGAAGGTATCCGGGTCATAACTCCAATTTTAGAAGAATGAATGTTTGCAGCATGCACTCTGTCTTGTCAGCATATTGGATCCCAATTTCCTTCTCATCCTTTCACCCCAAAATGTGAGTGTGCACGGGCAGCAAGGCGAGACACACAGCTGTGGGAATTCAAGATGTCCAAGGAAGAAACAGCAAACAGATCATTAATGAGCTTGCCAAACTGGACCCTGAACACCGGAATTGTCCTTTTCTCCATTTGTTTAGATTAGTGGTGGAAAATGTAAACTCTCCCATAAAATACCTCTTACTCTTGTACTCTGAAGAATGTAAGTTCCATGGCTTAGTTCAGTGCTTTTTCATGCTGCTTTAGGAGAGAAAATTAGTATGACTAGAAGTTCCTAAGCATGCTTTACTGTATCAATATGTATTATGTGATTGCAGGTTCTCTGAGAGCTGAGATCTGTTTTGTTCATTGCCATGACCTTGTATTCAAAGCAAGGCCTAGAATATACTAAGTTGCTTCATAGAAATAAATAAATAAAGCACTAATAAACAAGTGACCGAATCATATATTTACTACATGGGGACCCCCGTTGCTCTTTATGGTAGCACTGAAAAGTAGCAAGGACTTTCTGTTGGTACAGCAAAGTACCTAACACAAGCTAATTATGAAGAAAAGGTGTGTTTAGCTGAATTTATTCTGCGCCTGCCTAAAGGCATGATGCCGGCTCTGGCTCCACAGGGTGCCATGGCAGGTGGTGCTGACATACCAGGAAGTAGGGAGAGCTAGGTGGGGTCAGACTCAGGCTTCTGTAATAATCCTTTCAAGTTATGGTGTGGTGATTTTTCTCTTTTTGTCTTTCCTTCTGTTTTCTTGGTTTTTGGTCTGTCGTTGCTCTGAGAGACAGAGAATGAAAATGAAGTTGGATGGGTTGAGTGGTAGGGAAGACTTAGGGAAGGCGAAAGCAGAGGATCAAAAACTGTGAAAAACTAATTAAAAGTGAATTAACAAAATTAATCAAATTTTTAAAAAACTTCCAAAGAATCCTCAAAGAACTACTCTCAAGGACAACCATTCAGTGACTTAAGGATAGGCGATTAGGTCACACATCCTGTCTATTAGGCCACACCCCACCTATTAGGCCACACCCACCCATTAGGCCACACCTCCCAAATAGGGCACACCTTCCAAGTGTTCTAGCCTCTAGCCTCTGTTCAAACTGTCATTTTCATTCCCCACTATCCTTGCAATGTTAAGCAAGTAGTTTAATTTTTCACTACTTCAGGCTCCTCGTATACCTTAACACTTGTCTTGCAAGCAGGGGTGCCGCATATGAAATGGTTAGGGTATTCTGATATGACCCAAAGTACAGTTGTACTAGTGTTGAAATGAGGGCCAGGTCTAGGCAGCCACTGAGTACTGAGCCAATGAGAAATCGCTGGAGGTCCAGGACGAGCAAGTCTCTCAGTCAGAAGACTTGAAGTCCAGGTCACAGAAGGAGAGAGTCATACTTCAGGAGTTTCATCTCCAAGAGTTCTACCAGGTTCTCACAAACACAGCAGAGAAAAATCTCTGAGTTTACCAGGAAAACAGGTCATTTGGAAAACACCAGAGCACCATGTTTTTAACAATGCCTGCCTCTACACACAGTTGAATCTGCTGTGGTTTCATAAGAGCCTGATGCTGTTCTGGAGGAAGAGGAATATTCGGCCATCTTCTCACCTAAAGGGGACTCTGAGACCCCCTACGAAGTCTACGGCTCTGGGGGGCAGGTTCACTGAAAACCAACAGTTCACAGCATTGAACGACTTCCCTCACCCTAACGTGACTAGCCTGCCACCAGAGGCTTCACAGCATATATAGTGCTCTTTCTACCCGGTAAGCCATTATGTTCACTCTGCAACAAGAAAAAAATTGCAAAGCATGACGAAAGGAGAAAAGTTTGATGCTATGATTTGAAGCATCAAAACGAGAGTCAGATATGGCAGGTGTGTGTGTGTGTGTGTGCGCGTGTGCGTGTGTGTGCGCGTGTGTGTGTGCGTGTGTGTGTGCGTGTGTGCGTGTGTGTGCGTGTGCGTGTGTGTGCGTGTGTGTGTGCGTGTGTGTGTGTGTACATGTGTGTGTGCGCGTGTGTGCGTGTGCGCGTGTGTGTGTGTGCGTGTGTGCGTGTGTGTGCGTGTGTGCGTGTGTGTGTGCGTGTGTGTGTGTGCGTGTGCGGGTACGTGTGTGTGCGCGCGTGCGTGTGTGTGCGTACGTGTGTGTGCGTGTGTGTGTGCGGTGTGTGTGTGCGTGTGCGCATGTGTGCGCGTGTGTGCGTGTGTGTGCGTGTGTGTGTGTGCGTGCGTGCGTGTGCGTGTGTGTGCGCGTGTGTGTACGTGTGTGTGTGCGTGTGTGTGCGTGTGTGTGTGCGTGCGCGTGTGTGTGTGTTTGTATGTGTATGTGTGTGTGTATGTGTGTGTGTGCGTGTGCGTGCGTGTGCGTGCGTGCGTGTGCGTGCGTGCGTGCGTGTGTGTGCGTGCGTGTGCGTGTGAGTGTGCGTGTGCGTGTGCGTGTGTGTGTGTGACCTCAAACATGGAGGTCAGAGAACAACCTGAGGGAGCTGATTCTCTCCTTCTATCATGTGGGTTGTAGGTATTTTTAATTCAGGGCATCAGGCTGGGCAGCAAGCAACTTTATTATCTCTTAGCCATCTCACAGGCCCCAGACTAGGAAATTTTGAAAAACCAATTACTCTGCTAAAGAACAGATGGAATGAAGTCAGAAATGGACATTCTAACATGGAACAGAGTAAATGCTACAATTCAAAGCATTGTAAAAAGGGGAAAATACTGTTCATGAGCTGAGCTAACTTGACAGAGCCAGAGAGAGAATCTCTGAGTTTGAACACATGAAACCAAGAACTTTCAAAATGAAATAGTAGAGAATAAAGACTGGGACAAACCCAGTAGACTATAAACAACTTTAAGACTATCTCAGAAGACACAAGCAGTGGGGATACCAGGCGAGAACAGGGAAGACTATGTGACACAATAATGCCGGAGAATTTTCCCAAAACCAATGTAAGACACCAAACCACAGATTCACAAAGCTGAGAGAACACCAAACATGATAGAGAAAATTACATGTAGCCATTGCCTATCTAAAATTCAGAAAAGTAGAGATAAATGAAAACTTCTAAAAAAAATTCTAGACAAAGAAAAATATAAATACCAGTGTCTGCAGGGTGAAAAAGACATCATTTATGACAAGTCAAAAGTGCACTGGCATGTAAGAAAGCAAGGAACTGTCTCTAAAAATCTTCTGTGTGTCTGTGAGAGGCAAGGAAGGTTGGCCTGTGAACATGTGTGGAGTCTGTATGTACCCTGAAAGGTGCTGGGCCACACCCAGCTAACAAGCTGCTCGCTGTATAGCATGTATTTCCAGGAGCCCTCAGATCGGGGATGGGACAGGCATGGCCCAAGAACTTCTGCTTAAATAAAGGAGAAGAAATCAAAACAAGAACTGCAGTGTGATAGCAGAACACTCAACAAAAAGTGAATACATGGCTTCCAGAGATAGCTTCACTTGTAGCTGATTTACCCAAATAGCCAAAGAAGTCAGGCTTCAAGGGAATGGTCGGCCTAAGATGATAGGCAGGAGAAGGATGTAAACTGGTGTCTTTGTTGCTCCCTCACCACTTTGGGTGAGAACAAAATTTGTGGACATTCACAGAGTGGCAGATGGGCTACCCTTCACCATGCACATTCAACGCCCTGGGAAACACCTACTACTGTGTTCCTGGCCCTTTAACCAAACAGATGAAAGCCTAGACTTCCCCACCCTCTCGCAGCTTCTGTGAATAATGCTGCTCTCCCTCTATTGCTGTTCCTGTTTCGGGGGCAGCTTTAGACCACAGCCCTGAACACTCTGCTCTGTACCTCAGTCTATACTGAGCCTCCCACCTAAAGTGTCAGACTCCTCACATGACAGCACCCTTCATGTCCAAACTTCTCACTTTTAATAGAAAGAACGATTTAGAACATGTTTTCATATATGCAGAATTTACACATTTAAATTAAATGGGAAGAACAAGGCAAAACCACAGCCACAGTATGAATATGACCATCATTAGCAATACAAGAGTTGCACAGCTTCCATTAACAATAAGGACTAAAGTGCTCTCCCAGGCCTTAGGGCACACGATTTGCAGGACCCTTCAAGGCTCCACTACTGGACCTCACCTGTTGGAGTCAGTCGTGGCTCAGGGCCCCGGCCTTGCTTTGACATTGTTTCTCTACTGAAGCCAACATCCTGTTGTAAAACAGTCAACACAAACCCAGGACCGCACTCCGTTCACCTGGGTAACAGCAGCACACAGCTCAGTAAACACAAACCCAGGACCGTAATCCGTTCAACTGGGTAACAGCAGCACACGGCTCAGTAAACACAGACCCAGGACCGC
>CAJQZJ010034210.1:544492-559337 GCA_907164525.1 Lophiomys imhausi | reverse complement strand
ACACAGACCCAGGACCGCACTCCGTTCACCTGGGTAACAGCACACGGTTCAGTTAACACAGGCTCAGGACTGCACTCCGTTCACCTGGGTTACAGCAGCACACGGCTCAGTTAACACAGACTCAGGACCGCACTCCGTTCACCTGGGTAACAGGAGCACACGGCTCAGTTAACACAGACCCAGGACCGCACTCCGTTCAGCTGGCTAACAGCACACGGATCAGTAAACACACACTCAGGACTGCACTCCGTTCACCTGGGTTACAGCAGCACACAGCTTTTTCAAGGGGAAGGGAAAGCCCAATTCACCCAGAAGCTGAAGAGACACTAGGAGTATGTTTTCTCTGGCTAAAGATAGATGGTATCTATTAAATGTGCACACAAATCCCTGAATAAATACCTAGAGCATTCCTTTGTGCTGTTTTGAAACTCAGAGTACATTAGGAGAGCAAGGCGCCTACTCTTTGTCACACCACTGTCTTCATTCTGTCAGAATGCTATTAGCATTAATGGGGGGTTTTATTACCTCTCAGAGCATGGGTAAAAACCAAGTGTCTCTAAAAAAGTATTATTCGGTTGACATTTATCATAAGGCCTATTAAAACAACAAATAAAAACGTCAGTGTTTCATTTGAATACCTTGTGGCACCCAAACTGTCTCTGTGCAATTCCAGTTTACACAAGCCACTCCGAGGATACACAGTGTGGTCTAATGACTACATTAGCCTTCCTGAGAACACCTGAGCATAGGGTGTTATTGAAAACTGTCCCCAGCCTGCAAGCGCTTTTTTTTTTTTTTTTTTTTCATGTCTGAATCCTGGTGCCTACCCTCAGGTCCAGCACATAATAGGCACACAATGCATGTTTGCTAGGGTTGTTTTTGTCTTTTAATGACAGGTTTCATCTAACTAAATGCTGTTCTGTGGTGGCCCGTTGCTTATGTGATTGAGGATGCTTGAAACAACCTTAGGGAGTAGGTTTAAGAAGCATCATTTTGCAAAAGAACTCTCAGGTAGACTGAGAATCTTATATAAAGCCACATACCAGGCAACTGACTAAAAGACATTTGGATTCACAGCCACTGAAGCAGATCTGAACACCTGCTCTGTCTATGAGCGGTCACTGACAATTGCACCTCCATCCCCTGGGTGACTGCTCATCTTGCAATGCCTTGGCTACCAATGACTGCTGTCTATGATTGTACTAAGTGTACAGATGCAGGGATCTGAATCTATGGCATGTGTGGTATGTTTTCGTAAGTCCCAAGCCCAGATTGGCTTCCTGTCCTCACCACTAGCTACCGAAAGCAGCAGGAAGGAAATCAACTTTGCTCCATTAGGGTTGTGCTCTGTGTCCATTCCCACACCAGGTAGGGAAAGTCCTCAGTGGGCTAAGTGAGTCTGTTTTCCAGTAAAGACCTACATCTACCTCACAGGATTCATGCCTGCCAGTATTCATATTCTTCTACTCCTTGGGTTCAAACCATATGTCCAGGGAGCTCCTGTGTACAATTGGACTACTGTCACACCTACCACGCATGGCATCTGACGTCACACAGACTAAACTGCCCTGTGGCCACAGCCCACTGGACTATGAGAGGAAGATTAATAGAGTAAAGACAACTCCAGGGGAAAAAAAACATTGGCTGTGGCAGAAATGGCTTAAAGCAACACCCTACTCAAGGGCACAACACTGTAAGGCAGTCATAGTTCTGTGGCCTTTGCTGGGTGTGCTTGTGAAGTTATTTCAATAAAGACTGTAGTGCGGCTACAGAAGGAAATTGGGAGGCTGTATAATTAGGGGTGTCAGTGCTGTACACACAGCACAGTTAATTTGCAGCTGCTCACTGTGCACCAACTAGGAACCAGGTATCTGCCAAACAGTAGGCACACAGCTGAAGCGTTCCCTCTATTTTACAACTGCAAAATATGAATAGGGCTAAAGTAATAAGTTTATTGTGTGAGTGTGGAATGGGGAAAAGGGATAGGAGCAACAGCTCTCTACTTTGTGAGGGAAAACAAAACAGACACACACACACACACACACTTTTCCAGTGAAAAGACTTATTATCCACCAGTCAGCTGCTCATGCATCCAGACACTGTTCCATGGCATGGGATGCCCCCAATGCAATGACAACTGTTCCAAGTAGCCATGGTTGAGGAACACAACTCTTAGTGACATTCTTTGATCCACATAAGGAATGTCACATAAATTAGCCACCCCTCCCTTGTTTCTGGCTTGCAGAGTTGGCCACAGACCCATTTCTTACCATATGATTCCAAAATACAACGTCTAGAAAAAAATAAAGTTTATAAATCCCACAGGCCTGTTCTGGATGTTGCACTGATTCCCTTTCAGAATCCCATCTCAGTTGAGAGTCACTCTGTAGAACAGTCTCTGACATCTTAACAAAGTTGTCATCATTAACCCCTGGCGTACAGGTCTACACAGTTGCAATCAAGCCCCACGCCCCACCCCCGGACACTGTGGCTCTGGAATGCCCTGCCAGCTGAGGCACCCTCCTCTCTTCTTGGCCTCTCAAAGCCATCTGTCCCACGGCAAGGGTCCAAATTCTGATGCCAACTACCCTAAGTCTGTCTTTCAGTGAACATATGTCTTTCTAATGACATTTTTCATGTAACACAATTAAGTTCCACCCCTCAAACTTGATCTTTCCTCACCCATTCCCAGATAATCAACTCAAATTCCCAGGGGAAAAAAAGTGAGAAAATTCCTTCTTTTTCCTCTAACCCATGGCATCCACTCCATGAAAGCCTTAACAATTGTTCCCTGAGAGCATATCTTGAACATATTTGGGTTTTTTTCTTCTTTATTTATGATTGAGTCTCACTAGGTTAACCAAGCTATCTTTAAATTGCTAGGCTCAAGCAACCTTCCTGCCTCGGCTTCCTGAAGAACTGGAAATACAGGGTCGGATTAAATCTAATTATCTCTGTCTCTCAGGCAGCCCCTTTAGTAACACCAACCGCCTGTCTCCTGAGAGACTGTAACATGCCTGAACTCATTTCTTCTCCTCAACACACTATCAGAATCATCTTTTTTTTTGCAAAAATGACTTATATATTGTCACATCTATGTTTACCACCCTTTGATGGCTTCCTAATGCTTTGCAATAAAATCTAAATGTCTTCCCCTGGCCTATGAGGCTCTGCTGAACCATGCCTGACTAGTATCTAACAACCAACTTAAACTTCCTCCTCTTCTCCAGGCTAGCTGCCTCAAGGTACAAGAACTTAGATACCATTTTGGAGAGAACTCAGCCCAAGGTGGACTCCAGCTTTGATTCTTCCTCCACCATGTTGTTATCTTCTATTTGCCTTCACTCACCACATTAGACAATTCCTCATCTCACTGTTGAAGTGCTAACATCCCTGAAGGCAAGCCACTGGAAGGCAGTGGCCATACTACTCTCATAGTTCTCGGCTGATGAGCGCACACATGTATATGTGTGCTCTCTAAACCTTTGTGTTCAAGAGAATGGTGGCAATCATATTGCCATACCTATTATTATCAGACATAACATATCACAGGTGTGATGATACATCTAGCTGAAGACAGAAGTGAAGCGCCTCCCTCAGGTGAGGTGTAGAGCCAGGTGTGAGTGTGAGCAGCCCTGTTTGGAGGTGTCCTTGTTCGTGTTATTATTACACTATTCAGAGTCGACAAGTAGGGCAGTGGCTCCTTGCAGGAGCCCAGAGAACATTTGCCAGAATGAGGAGCTATGGAGAAAGGTAGGACATTCAGAGACAGCTAGTGACGCCCTAGGTTCTTTGACGCGGTCTTGTCCCTTGTGTCATTAATCTTATCTTCTCTGATTTATATGCTCCTCTCAGTCATGAATCATGGCTCACCCATCTTCATGTCTCTTACGAGACCCATCACAAACGAAGGTCCTCAAAACAGTTTGCATGATATATGCAGGCAACTAATCATGAGTAGAAACTGCCTAAAATCATGACCAACCAGAAGTTAAACATGTTCCTACACACACACACACACACACACTCACACACACACACACTCTCACACTCAATTATAGACTGATTAGCTTCTACTTCAAGAGTTTTTCACTGCCTTAAATCCTCTAGAGTGAGCATCAGCCCACCAATTGGGAACCTGATTGGTTCAGCAGCATCTCTTGTAATACAAGACAAAGAGCTTCCCCCAAACATCTTTCTTGTTTCTTCCAGTCCCATGATGCCCTCTTCTCTTGCTCCCCACTCCTTCCTTCTTCCCATGTTTGCTCTTAGAATCTCTTCCTCCCTCTAACACTGCTGAATAGATTAGGAGAATAATGTTCAATGTCCTTTCTACCTTATTCAAAATCAAAACAACAAAACAAACAAAACCACTTCCTTTCCTAAGAAAGGGACCAAAGATTCAAGGCAGGGTGGCCTAATGTGAAACAGCTGTCCACTCTCAATAGGAGTGTGTTTTCTAGAGCACATGTAGTAAAGTTATGTAGTAAAGGAGCAAACCCTTCTATAGGCATAGGCTGGTCATGCCTACTATCTTCACTGAATATATGTGCAGGCTGGTCAAACAGAGCTAGAACCAGAGCGTGATGGCAAGATCTGTAAGGGCAGGGCCCAGAGTCAGCAGCTGTCCTCACCATCAGGCAGGGGTCTTAAAGAGAAAATAGAAGTTTTCCTGTAGAAGGAAGAAGTCAGCAGGTGCATGTTCCCTTCCCCCAGGCCTGTTCAAGATCTGGGTTCAAGATCTATTTTTTTTTCTCTCTCTCTGCTTCTCATGGACAGATGACACGGAGAACCAATGAGGGTGCTGTCCCATCACTCGGATTATGAAGAAACCTAATAAACCTAAGGAAGAGAAAGCAATTTGAGAAGATAACAATGCACAGTCAGTAATTCTGACAGCACCAGATACTCAGAATGCACCTCCTCTCCCTGGCTGTGCCACAGTGACTGGAGGGATGCCTGAAAACCAGGTCCAAGTCCACAACAGGCTGTATGCACAACAACCCACTGGCCTGACATTACCTGGCCCAGTGGTGGAAAAAACTACAGTCTAGGGTGTGCCAGGTCCCTGCCTTTGTAGAGTTTCACTGTTCCTCGGCTTCACCTATTCAGTTACAGTTTGCCTGGTTTTGTGTGTGTGTTTGTTTTGTTTTGTTTTTTGTTTTTGAGACAGGGCTTCTCTGTGTAATGCTGGCTGTCCTGGAACTCACTTTGTAGACCAGGCTTGCCTGGAACTCACAGAGATCCACCTGCCTCTGCCTCCTGAGAGCTGGGACTAGAGGTGTGTGCCACCACTTTGTCTGATGCTATTCTTTTGTGATGAGACCACAGCAGAATGGTTGTAAAGAAAGACTGCAAAGTTCAGAAAGCCTAAAATGTTAACACTCTGGCCCTTTCGGAAGGCTGCTCCCGCCTTCTAGTTTGGGCAATCACACTAAAAATTAGGCTGACAAGGACAAAAATACTATTTGGTTCAGACTACTGTAACCAAAGAGCACCTGTTGTTTAGCGGGTGTTTAATAAAGCTTGAAGTAAAGAACGGAGATGCAACCAAAGAAGCACCTAGATTCTCTGATGGGAGACCCTGCAGCACACAGTAGGAGACCCTGCAGCACACAGTAGAGAGGCAGGGGCCACCTGTGTCTTGAAGCTCTGTCCTCAGAGAGGCCAGACCAAGAGGTGCAGTGTTGGGGTGTCCTTGGCTAATTACCTGGCAGCTCGTTGTGCAAACCAGGCTGGACAAACAGCCACATATAATCATTGTAAGATTTCAGAAACATGGAGCTGCAGGGACAGATTAGACCTAATACAGAAAGAGCATTGAAAACCTTTCCTTGATACGCATTTACATCAGAAATGCTATAAGGGAGCAAACACTTGGAATGCAGTCACATTGCTCCCTACACAGCTCCATCCAAAACAGCTGTCAAAAGCCAAACATTTATAAACACGAATGCTCAAGGTACTGAGTGAAAAAGAGAAAAAAAAATTTAAAGATTTCCAGATCCTAAAGAAAAAAGCTGACCCACTCTGTCATAACAAAGGAGAATGGAAAACCCAGGAGTTTCTGAGAAGATGCCTTTGGTGTCTATATGGAAAGGACATGCAGATTCTGGCACCAGTAAAGTTTATGGTTAGACTCAAAGGAGGACTGGTCCTTTAACTGGGAAAACGATCACATAGAACCTTCTCCATAAAGGAAGAATGTGTCCCTTCTATCTTTTCCTTTCACCTGAATAACTATTGCTTTCATGTGGTGTCCTCAGCCAGGCTTGGTCAGAGGACTCTCCAGCCCCACTTCTCTACAGCCTGGCCCTAGGTGCAGCCCACTGTAATGTCTTCCTTTAGGAGGTTTGTGAAGCTGGTTTTTGTTGTTTAAACATAATATCCTGGCATGCGCTCTCATAGTGTTTGTTTGTTTGTTTTAAGATAATACAGCATTGCAGCTTTAACAGTAGTGTTTTAATTTTACAATTATAACAGTCTATCTCTAATTAAATAAAAGTGACAGATTGTCTCCATTTCTTATCAAATAGGGAAAGAGCCAAAATGTCTGAGAAGTGATCAAATGTGACAATCAAGGATGATTTGTAAGTTAAATGCTGTATCAAAGAAACTAGTATCAAAATATTAGCAAGGAATTTTGGCTGAGTGCTTTCTAGAATTAATCTTCTTGCAAACCCTACCTAATTCATAAGCAATTCATGTCCTTAAGAAATCCCAGGCCCTACAGGAAAATGTACATGGTTCACTAGCTGTTCACAGTAAGGACACCGTGCACACACAATCCATGGGATGAGCACTAATTCAATGCTCTGCAGAGCATTGTTAGTCTGCCCAAAGGCAGCTGCCTTTGCTCCTTTTGTAGCTGAACCCTTGGGTCATTCTGTACATGAATGTTTAAGTAATTCTGTCCTGCAAGAAGGCAGGTGACCTACTGTATGCATGACCTTTGCCCCTGAGCCTCCAGAGAAGGACTTGAGACAGAAGGTCCCTCAGAGACAAGACAGCCTGTCTTCCTTTACCTCATCTTCCTTTACTTCTGCTTTCAGAACATGGCAACTTTTCTGAGTCCATCACCAAGAGAGCCC
Organism: Lophiomys imhausi; assembly: GCA_907164525.1. NCBI lineage: Eukaryota > Metazoa > Chordata > Mammalia > Rodentia > Muridae > Lophiomys > Lophiomys imhausi. The sequence continues at coordinate 552,246 of CAJQZJ010034210.1, read as the reverse complement.
ATGTAGTGCCTCACTACAAATGCATTTTTGTCAATGAGAATAAAGAAGGAAAAAGAAAATGAATGACTATTTACACCAGACTGACCATTTTCTATAAGAGTCTGCCTGGCAAAAATGCTGTATCCACTGAATTCACAATGGACCACCTTCACATGGCAGCTAAGAAACAACCTGCAACCAGACGCCCATAGCAGATTTTTTAAATTGTTGACTTTTCATCTTAAAAATTGCATAGTGTTTTCTCTTGTCTGAAGCCTTCTGTGTGGGAGTGTTAATGACGTCTCACATGTGTGAGTCCCCCATGCAGTTGGATGGATGCAATTCCAGGCAGATGTTCTCGTTGATCCTGAATGATGTGATCTAATGATGTCATCTAATGATGCAATCTCAGCAAACCTTCCGAAAGCAGCTAATGAAGGTGGCAAAGAAATGATGAACAACAACAGCAACAAAACTCCTGAAGACTCACTGGTCAGACATGGTGTTATGGAATCATCTTGGCTGGAAGGAATGGCAACAAGTAGGACAGTTTGCTCCTGGTGAGAAAGGACCAGGAAAAGAACGGAAAGAAGGGGAAAGTAGACAAATGTTTCAATTTGAAACTTACTGTGTTAGTTCAACCAGGGAGCCTAGCTGGTGGTATTTCTAAGCCCAGAGTGTATATGACATTGAATAAATTCAAGCAACCTAGTTCTTATCCCAAGGCCTGAAGTACACAGAACTCCTTTTGCATCTTAGAAAGAGAACTTGGAGAAGCGAGAGTAAACTTCAACCTCACACCTTCTGCCATGAACCTATCTGAATGTGGCTGCCGTAGAAGTGCCTCAGTCCAGAGTGTATGCCTGAGCCTCGGAACCACCTCTAGGTGAGCAGCTCAGCCCTGAAGTAAAGACCTGGGGGCTGCTGACACTCAGACTTTCCACACTTTTCTAAGTCCAGATTCTTGAGTCTCTCCCTCTGCCATCCTCCCTTCTCTAAGTACATAGACAGGTTTGAATGTCTGTCATCTCAAAACACTAACAAAACTCCCCGTTGTCTTTATTGGCAATGGAGGCAGGACGTTTCTCTGTTTTCTGTACACAGCCACCTTCTTACGAGAATGTTCTCCATACACCTCTTCTAACCTTGCCACGCACCCTTCCTTGCTCAAGTGGCTCAACCAGCATATTCTACGATCCTGTGGACTAGTTTCCAGGCCAATGGATACTTCTGATGACCCTATTTCTCAACTTCTCTGTAATGGCTGGCATTGTTCTCCTGCCCACACACTGCTCCCCTCTCTAGGGTTTTACAACTGCTCTCTAATCCAGGGGCTCCTTCCTCCTGCTCCTCTCAATATCCCCTTTGAGTCTCTGTGAGGGATGTGTGCAGTTTGCTATTCCCTTAAGTGTTGGCATTCCTTCAGGCCCTATCCCTGTCCCTCTTCTTATGTTGCACATTTTGCTGGAGAATTCTCATGCATGCCTGCTTTTCAACTCTAGTCTGTGCCCTGATGCCTTTCAAAACCAGAATTCTCTCAAAGTTCAAATGCATACTATCATCACCATTAGACAATTCATTTGTCTAGCAGGCATGTCAAAATTACCTAAGTGAACTCATAAGCTTCTGCCTCACCCATGTCTCCTTCCTTTATTTTCTACTAACAAAAAGGCTCCTCTGGTTATTCACACAAGCCAGTCCTTGTTTGTCCTGTCCAAATATATCCAAAATCCCATCCAAGTCACCCCAAAAATCTAACTAAAATTTGTCCCTTCGTTCCCATCTCTATGACTACTGCTCCAATGTGAACCAACATCATCTCATCTGGACCAGGGCAATGTCCATGCAATGTGATTCCTACATCCAGATCTTTTCAGTCTAGGATCCATGTATTTAATCTCTGCACTGCAGAGAGTAGCCCTGCAACTTCAAATGATAATTCCCTAGAAAAATTCCAAAATGGCTCCCCACTGTTACTGAATTAAGTTTTCAACTCTAGTTCATTTTTAAGTCTTCCTTCTCATATTCTGAGCTTTAATAAAAACAATTGAGTGGATTACATATTTAAACATGCTATGGCCTCTCATATCTAAAAATATAAAATATATATTCCATGTTCCTGGAAAATTATTCATTTTTAAAACCCCTCATCAGCATTCTTGGTTTTTGTTTTGTTTTTTTTTTTTTAAACCTTTCTGAAGACTATTGGATTCAGATCCGTTTCTGACTCCCATTCTGCTTGAACTTTCAACTAAAGAATGCTCTTCTAAGCCTGTCACTGCACCATTTAAAGGTAAAACCTTGAATCCCTAGTGTTGAGACATGTCTGCATAAAAATATGAACCCCAATACAATTACTTTCAAGTAACATGCATCAAAGACTATAAACAAGAGAGCACACCCCCCCCCCGAATAAGGTAATGTAATGTTTCAGAATCATTTTTCATTTTTACTGTTTCTACTAATTTTTAGACAACCAACAACATGTGTTTATTTCAGAACAGGGTTAGTGTCCATATCATTCCTTCAAGAAACTCAGAAAGGAGACACTGAAATCATATTTGGAGATGGTTGGGAATGAAACTTGCCCATGTGAACAGTTTTCTTCATCATTAGAACTAAGAAGGAAACAAAGCAACACTGGCATCAGGGAACTGTCCCCTTTCTAAAAGGACACACACTTGTTTTCTCATAGCCCAGTCAAAGCAGCAGCCCCGAGACGCACGTCTGACACATGCAGCTGTGCAGAATTCCTGAAGCCAGGTCAAGTCTCACACATTGCTTCTGCAGGCCTTCCTGACCCGGGCTGCTTTGGTACACTGTTGTGACATATAGTAAACAAAACTATGCGAAAGTTTTAAGGCTGGTAGTAAACATCTTTGTTGGCTGCATGAAACCTGTAGCATTTGGGTATTTCCACTGTCCTCAGAGGAAGTTTTATAACCCTACGAATCCCTCCCTGCATATCATCCGACCCAGAGACTTCCATCTTTCCATTCTTAGTCCTCCCTGGGTGAAAGTAACCTAGCAATGCCCATAGCGCAACAGGCAGTGATGTGTCAGCGCTGAGGCCGGGATAAGTGGGACCCTCATGGAGCTGATCCCAGGCCCAGTCCTCCCTTCCAGACACCTGACAGAGGGCTGGCTCAGATGAATGCAGAAAATAGGCACACTGAGAGTCAAGAGCCAAAACTAAGCACATTTGCATGTCAGCACACATGTTGTGGGGCAAGCTGGCTCTCTGTGGAAGAGCATACCTCATTTCAAGTTAGTCATCACTTGTCACCAAACAGGAAAATGCTGACAGTCCTACACCAGATAAGGTGAATCATGGAGTGTGGGAAACGGCCCAATTTTCATGATGAAACCAACTTGTGCCCATACCTCCAAGCACAGCATAGGCTGGTGCACCCCACCCCCGCCCAGACGGGAAGAATCCAGATGTTCCTGTGATCTCCCAGAAGAAAATTAAAACCACACGGGCATCCCAAGGTGGTGAGTGTATGCAGAGAAACTTCACCCTCAGAGCTTACAGGAGGTTATACTCCTAAGGAACCTGAGGTGGTCAGACATGTAGGGTTTTGTTTGCCCATCTACACCCATCACTGCCCTTTTAGACCATGAACAAGAGTCATATTTGCACAGAAAAATTAGATAATACCAAAAGTGAAACCTTGGGACATAGCTCAGTAGTAAAGTGCCTACCCAGAGAATAATAAAAATCGGAGGTGAGCATCTGAAGAGATGGCTCAGCAGTTAACAGCACTTGTTGCTCTTGCAGAGGACCCAGAATCTCCACAGTGACTCACAACATCATGACTCCACTTCCAGGGTAGTCCTTATACTTTTCTGAACCTGCCAGAACCAGGCATGCATGTGGCGCACATACATACAAAGAGGCAAAACACTCATGCACATCACATGAATTTTTAAAATGATTTAAAAATACAGATTAAAAAACGGAGGTCCAGAAAACGTATCATTAAACAAAAAGTTGAAGGAAGTAGAAGTGAACACTTACTTACTAACAAGCAACATGCACTGAAACCTTCCTATGGGCCAATAAGAATTTCCTGTGTCTCCTACTACATCTCACGGCACAAGCTTCATCATCACGCCTTTACAAACCAGAGAGGACCCATTTGTATTAGAGAAATGTGCCTGGATCTTAAAAGATAAAGTAGTTTAAAACCGTCTCCCAGACCCTACCTCTATTTTCTGACTTAGGTAACCTGGCATAGAGACAAGAAGCTGTGTGTTTACCGCGCCATGCTAGTTGTAAGAACCAGGGCTCTGCCCCTCTAAAGCAGGAGACAGGCAGATGATGGACAGGGGTCAGATCTGACTTCACACACTAAACAGAACAACAAGCCAAACAAGTGCCGCATGTACAAATACCAGCCCTACCAAGCAGAGCCCCCTGCCACAGCACGTACAAATACCAGCCCTACCAAGAAGAGCTCCCTGCCAGAGAATGCAAAGTGCAGAAGACCAGAAAGGGGATGCTGGGTCTGCCCCTTTTGGGTGTGTAGCCTTGGTCAAGTTATTGCTTCTTTCTGAGTCTTGGTTTAGCAATTATTAAAGATCACTTACATTACAGAGCTGTTAAGAATCACAGATAACCTTGAGAGCTTGTTTGGAGATTCTAGCAGGGGAGCGCAGCCACTCGTATACCCTTGACCGAAGACCGGTCCTCCTCTATTCGGGGAAGGTTGTCTTCTTCGACCGAGCGCGCAGCTTCGGGAGGGACACACATGGAGCGGTGAGGGAGGAAGGGGACACCCGCCTAGCCAGCCAGATCAGCCGAATCAACCCTGGTGATCAATGGGGTGACAGATGTCGCAGCCAGATCGCCCTGTTATAAGAGAAGGAACCATCTGTTGGACTGAGAGGGGAAACTTCTGGGGGGAAGAGGGTGGAAGGGCGGGATAGGAAGGGGGAATAGGGAGGGGTTTGTTACTGAGATGTAACTTGAAGAAAAAAAAATATTAAAAAAAAAGAATCACAGATAACTAGGTAAACATTTAAATATCGGCTGCTATGTACTAGGTGCTCAATAAATGGTAAATGTCATTAGATGATGTCTATTCTCTTGAAAGTTAACCATCTAACCAGGCACCTACAAGCAGACACTGTCAGCTGCCTTTGGAGCCCTCACCTCTTATACCACCATTGCCCTACCCACTGTAGCATCCATTCTTTATGGAGGTGCTATAATGCAACCCACTGCCCATGCCAATCAGCCCTCATTTGGTCCCCCTTTCCTCTGGAATACTAACAATGTGAGTCTAGAGTAGTGTTTCAACTTTCTCAATGCTGTGACCCTTTAGTATAGTTCCTCATGTTGTGGTGACCCCCAACCATATACTTACTTCATTGCTATTTCATAACTGTAATTTTGCTACTGTTATGAATCATAAAGTAAATATCTGATATACAGGATATCTGATATGAGACACCTGTAAAAGTGTCCTTCGACCCCTAAAAGGGTTTTGCCCCACAGGTTGAGAAACACTGGTCTAGAGCAATCAACAAACACAGTCCTTCTGGACACAGAGACTGGCTTGGGTGAAGGGCTGGATATCTAAACTGGGCCAACAAGAATGCACCCAGGAACTTTTCGTTGTGTGACTTTTCCTGGACAGAATAAAAGAGATGTCTGTTTTCCAGGTAGAGTGGATACCAAGAGACCAAAGAGAGGCTTCCACCCAGTTCCAAGTGGATGAACGAACACATTTGCTAGGATTTCTTACAGGATTAGCAACTCAAAGGCAGCTGCATGGCTGAAAAGTCCCACCCATCATGGGTGACTTATGGAAAATTACAGCCCTGAAGAGTTCCACCTGGATGACCTATTGAAGCTTAGATGGCAGAGGGCCCTCCTGGGGGTGTCATAAGAGTTGTGTGGGTTTCCTGAGTCTTCTCAGCCTGCCAACCCCCCTCATCCCTCCAAGAACAAATAGCTGGCTTAGAGTTGTTTTCCTATGATCAAGTATGACCAAGACTGACAACAATCTGAGTTTCTCTGAATCTCCTAGATGTGGGTGGTGAGATGCATCCATTAGGCAACTCTCAACTTTGATTCCATGGTTTCTTGGGTGATTTTTAGAACCCATTCCAGTCTTAAAACTTACAACATTATGACGACCATTTCCTCAGTAAAAAACACCCAGCACCGCCCTTCCTTTCCTCCAAGGTCCAGTTCAAATGCCTCTTCTGCTGTACAAGCTCCCTCTGGACCACCACAGCACTTGGCTGTTCCTCCTTTTCATCCCTAATTTCAATGGGCATGTTCCTCATGTCCATCTCCTCCTACACCAGGCCATGAGTCCCCTGAAAACCCTCCCCAGCTCTTGGCACTATTATTTACAGGCAGACCATGTGGTGGAGTAGCTTGTTGTGTATGGCCAGTTTAATGTGGAAGCAGACATGAAGCAGGCTTGCAATAAACAGCCTGGGAATAAACCATTCGGGAACACTGTGGAAGCATTAAGTTAGACACACAATGAGAGAATATAAAAGCCAGGGCTTCACCTTGGCTCTCTATCTGTCTATCTATCCTTGAACATCGAAGAAGGACAAAGAGAAAGACTCTCCATCTCTACGGCTGCTTTTCTTTTTTTTTTTTTTCTTTTTTTAAATACTTTATTTTTTTTTTCTTCAAGTTACATCTCAGTAACAAACCCCTCCCTATTCCCCCTTCCTATCCCGCCCTTCCACCCTCTTCCCCCCAGAAGTTTCCCCTTTCAGTCCAACAGATGGTTCCTTCTCTTATAACAGTAAGTATTATACAAAACAACAGATATAAATATGCCACATTTATGAGAGTTAAATGGCCCAGTATACCTTCCCAATGTCCAGTTTATACATATTTGGCCCCTGACTTTAACATTCTACTATCTAACAAACTCCATGAGTTTAAAGGTCTATATGTGACTCAACATTCATACTATCTTGCAACACACTTTTAAGAGTATCTTCTTAGATCTGTAACACCCTCTTGATTCCTAAACAACTCAAAATTTAACTATGAGACTCTAGCTGTCTATTCTTCAACCACCTCAGAGACCTGAGAGGGATAAATATATTTGCTTATATAGGAAGTGCAGGGCCTGCAGCTTCCAAAACTAAGAAAGAACATACCAATGACTGCCTGGACAGTTCCCATTTTCTCTCCATACATTCCAGCATCAATCTTCAGCCTTTGGGTCCTTTTTCTCTGACAGACATTTGTTGTAGAGCAGGGATTATGAAGGACTTACCTACCCTGTCTTGGCAGAGTTAGGCTGTCGACTTCCCTGCTACCAAGTTTTGTCCTTTTTGGACAGCAGTCTGTCTGCAGCTGGTGCAAGGGGTTTTTTCATGCCAAGAGAAAGGCTTGCCACTAATTCAACCATCTTACAGTGGAGGTTCTTCGATGCTTATCTTCTACTTGGAGTAGAATAGGGGGTGCTGTCAGGCGCTGATATGTCTCGATATCAAAAAAAAAATCTTGATTTAAGATAACATCTTTGAATGCCATATTCTGCAGATCTCTAGGGGTTTTTGAAGATGCCCTATCCATCTCTTGTATTTAGATAAGCAAATGTTGCTTGTCTCTTAGCAACTTGATTACTGGGTAGTTTAGAGAATATCTGTGATAGACTGTCATGGTAGCTAACAAAGTGACATGTTTGCATGACTAGGAGTTTGTTTTAACTATCCTAGACCATTTTAGACGGTTCGTATCAAGAGGTCAGAGCTTCACATTTTATTTTTTAAGTATCTCTAGGTAT